>RJWH01000849.1:321239-467666 GCA_004363575.1 Solenodon paradoxus
AAAAAAAAAAAAAAAAAAATGGTGTGTAGGAGACAGATGCTATAAATGCAAGAATTGAAGAATGAGAGGAAAGGGTTAATGGAAGACACACCAGTGTCTGAGTAGCCCCACACATTTATCAAAGAGTAGGGTTCAAAAAATCACTGAAAGATTTGAAAGTAGGGCAATGGTATTCTCACGTTTGCATTTTATAATGATCATTCTAGTTGCAGTGAGAGAATGAATTGGAGATTGGCAGGACTGGAGGCAGAGACATGTCAGGATGAGATAGATACAGGGAATTGGAGTTGGAGCTCAGTGAGGATGTTGACAGATTTGAAACAATTTCCCCCAGTAATATTCTTGAAACAAACTAAGTTAAATACTTTCACAAAGCCATGAAAAGTTTTCGTCAAATGTGTTGACTGAGTTTTCAAATCTTATTTGCTTATAAACAAAATCTTTTATCTACAAAAACAGACTTGAAAATAGCTTTCTCTAATTTTTATTTCTAAGGTCATACAACATTAGCCTAAGTAAGCAAGCCTAGCCTGTGAACAGAATATAGAGACATATTGAAGCTGCTTGAGCCTAATAGCTGTAGGTATCAAAGCAGTTAATATAATAATCACTGGCACTTCTTTCAGTTTACAATACCAGTAGGTGAATTTGCCTGCTGTTTTCCCAGCTCTTTTTGTTGTAACCTCCAAACCTCCCACTTCCTGGGGAGACAGGATAGATTCAGAACACACCTCAAGAACAGAAAGGTCAGGAATCTACTTCTCCCTGAAACCACATCACATACATTCCTCTGCCTTCACCTGGGACAATAAAGGGTGCCTCTTTTGAGGGGATGGTATGATTTCCATAGAAGGGGTAACAATAATTCTATTACAATAGAATGCTCAACTGCACTTCTTCTATTCTCCTGCAGGTGGCAATAAGTAAGTGACAAAACTCTGAAGAGTTTCATATTCATATTCATAGCAAAAGCCAGGAAACACACCGAATATTGAAAATTTTTAATTAATTGCAACTTTTAAAATACTTAATTTAAATTGGCATAAAAATGGAAGCCCTACAAAAGGTTTTCAAAATTGCAAATAATAGTGGCAGAAGCAGGTATCTTAAAATTTTAATAAAAATAGAAACCCTGGTGTGCCGTAGTGGAGTAGAGGTTGGTGGCAGTCCACACACATTCCAAGGTCCCAAGTTCCTGTCCCAGGACCAGCAGGAACAACCAAGATGAACAACTAAATAAAAGAACTATAAAGTGCTTCTTCCTCCTCCCTTTTCCTGCCTGCCTCTGCTCATTTTTATTCCTATCTATAACTTTCCTTAAAAAAAAAAAACTAAGTTTTATCACTTTTTATATAAAAAGAGCAATGCTACTAACCAGTGCCAGTGGTGAACAGGCAGGATAATTTATGGATGACCTAAGGAGATAACTTTGGATTGTCTGGACAATGAACGAGTTATGACAAATGACCTATCTATTTCTTCCAAAAAAATTTTGTGTGTAGGACTGTACAGTGTCTTTTTTTTTATAGTATTTTATAGCAGTAACTTTGTTCAACAAAATAAAATAAACTCATATATGTAGATTCCCCATATGTGCAGTCGCCTCATTCCTCAGATATGTATCAACACCCTGCCCTCCAACAAGTCACCAAGTGTTCTTCACCATTGTCCAGTGGGCTCCGCCACCACTTGCTCCTCCTCACCTATCACCCCATTTCATTCTCTATTGGTAACCTCAGTTCTATTGCAAGTTTGCAAGTGTTGGTTTTGTTTCATCTGTTCCTTTGTTTTTTCTATTCACAGTCCACCTATGAGTGAAGTCATCTGGTATCTATCTTTTTTCTTTTGACATATCACTTAGTATAATGCCCTCTAGATGCATCCATGTTGATTTGAATGACAGAATTTCATCTCTTCTAAGGGCTGTGTAGTATTAAATTACACACACACACACACACACACACACACACACACACACACACACACACATATATATATAGTACACCACATCTTCTTTATCTATTTATCTGACATTGGGCACTTAGGTAGTTTTCAGTTCTTAGTATTGTGAATAGGGCTGCACTTAACATGAGGGTGCATAAATCTCTATGAGTTAGTGTTTTTATATCTTTCTGGTAAATACCCAGAAGTGAGATGGTGGGATTACATGGGATTTCCATCTTCAACTTTCTGAGGAATCTCCCTATTGCTTTCGATAGGGGTTGCACCTATTTGCACTCCCACGAACAGTGTAAAATTGTTCCCTTTTCTCCACATCTTAGCCAACATTTGTTGTTTCCAGACTTCTGGGTGATAGCCAATCTTTCAGGTGTAAAGTAATATCTCATTGTTGTTTTGATTTGCATTACCCTGAAGCCAGTGAGTAGGAACATCTTTTCACGTGCCTGTTAGCCATCTGTATATCCTCTTCAGAAAAAAAAATCCCTCCAATTCCTCTTCCCATTTTCTTTTATTGGATTGCTTGTTATTTCTGTTACTGAGTTTTATAAGTTCTTTGTATATTTTGGATATTAAGCCCTTGTCAGTATTTCTTTCAAATTTAGCTTCCCCTGACACTGGTGGTAGGAAGGGTGGCAATTTGCCATGGATAGCCAAGGAGCCCAGATATAAGCTGCTGGCAATCTCAGTTAATTCCTGATAATTGACATCTAAGCCCAGACAGCCTGATGTCAAATAGTTTGTATAGGCCCCATGGATAAGGATGGTTCAAGATTTGGGTCTAGCAGAAGGGGAGTTGTCCCTTGACTATAACACTAATATAAGACTATCCCAACAGAGCACCCTGGCCCTATTAGGTCCCCTGTAACCTCTCTTGAAGACCAGTGGCTTGTAAATTCTCTGGTAAAAATTGTTCTTTTGTCTGTGACACTGTGAATTTGCTTGAGCCCTGTTGTATAACAGCATATACTTTAAGTTGCCTTCCAGATGATGAACATTCCTGTGCCTTCCATGGTCTCATGACTGAAATCTCCGTGGGAACTGATACATAGAGTGAGACAGTAATCTTTCTAATTAGAAGCAAGTAAAACCATGATGTGTTTTCTAGTGAATGTCTTTAAAGCCCTTAAAAAAGCACCATTTGGATTTGGAATAAGAGTTAAGAAATCTATACATATCACTTGTTTTATCTATGGCATTATTGGTTTAACTGATTTTAGAACTTACCCTGACATCTTCTGCCCCACATGTCTATGGAAACATCCTGTTTGATGAATACCACTTCTATGTGTGTTTGATGGGGATACTGAGGCTGGGATCAACTGAAAGAAAGGAAGTCATCCACTGTGATACTCACTTTTCGTCTCATATTTAAAATAAATTCATAAAAGATCTCATCAACTATACTACAATTACAAAACGTCATGATTTCACAGCATATGTTTGTATATGCAAAATCTTTTATACTTGGCTTACTCAACTAATAACTGAAAAACGAAGAGAAGGCAGCTCTAAGTTAAATAATTGCACACTTTTGCACCAACATGAAAAAATGATTATCCCTTGACTATGATTAAGGCTATGTTTATGAGTGCTTTAGGACTCAACTTTTTTTTTGTCACACCATGTGACTAAGTTCCATAAGTCACTACCGATAATCTCCTTAATATGTAAAATTACACAAAATCTTTACAGGTTATTTTTTTTAACTTTCTAAATTCCATCACACTACACTTTTAATTAATCATTTTTACAGAGTATGAAATTAACTTTCAGAGAGGGCAATTATGGAAAACCCCAACATAGTTCCGAAGTTGAACAAAGATAATCTTGTGCTTACATTTAAAAAGATCATGCCATCTTGAAATAAATGAAAATAATTAAAACTATGAATTTTAGTAATAATTTCAAGAAATAAGTTAACAGCTATACACTTGCATACATTAAGACAATGATTTTCTTTTATTAATTGACTTATTAATTGACTTACAAATGGAATCACACCATTTTATTTTTTTTCACTTAATATATCTTGTATATCTTTCCATTTCATTCTTTTAAAAAACTATACAGTATCCTAATAGATGAATATCATTACACTAATTCCATTATTTACAGAGTTCTGCATTATTTTTAATCTTTTCCTATTACAATGCTGCAATAAATATCCTATACATAACTTTGTGCCCTTGAATAATTACTTCTACAGGATCAATTGTTAGAGGTAAAAGAGATGAGTAAAACAGTATGAGCATTTAGATTTTAACAGATATTGCCAAATAGTCCCTCTGAAATGTTGAACCAATCTATTTTCTTGTATAAACACTGTATCAGAATATGACATGATTTTCAGACTTTTGTTATGTGGGAGCTCTTTCTCTGAAACTCTTCAGAATGCACAATGAAAAGCAGAAAAGAAACTTCATCTTGGTGGAAGCTGATACTGTGATGGAGGCCTGTAGCTCTGCCCACTGGGTTTTGTCCTTCCCTGAGCCTCTGATACTTCCATATGCTCTCCTAGCATTTCCTTTCTTTTTAACATAATGTGCCATCAAATATATTCAGATAAAAGTAGAACATGATGTAAGATCTAAGAAATATAAACTCTTTACCTCAATTTTATTTTTTAGCACTTTTTAGTTTTATTTCCATTTAGTTGTTTACACTGGCTATTTCCCCCTAGGCCTGAAACTTGAATCCAGGGCCTTGTGTCTTGTGTCATTGATAGGCAATTGATTTTACCGCTGCTCCACCAGGGCATGCCCTACCTCAATTTTAGAAGCAGTTTTTAGCAATTTAGCCTCAGCATGTTATATTAACATTTATTTATTTATTTTCCCCTACAATGAACATCTTATTGTGGTTAACTTCTGTTCCCTTTTGGTAGTTGAATGATTTTCATCTTTATCTTAATTGCACTAAGTGTATGGAACCTAAATTTACTATTACTGGGATTAGCACTTTTTTTTTGGGGGGGGGGGCGTTGGGAGGGTTTCCTTTCATTTTAATAAGAATAAATATTCAAGTATTTTATTTTCAATATTTGAATAGATCATTCAAATAATTATGTAAACTCCTCAACAAAGGTAGTGACTGCCCAAGCTGAACTGGTCTTGGTTGTATCACCATATATTTCAAAATATTCATTAACTGATATCTAAACACCTAAACTGAAGGAAAGGTGTGTTGGGCTATGACAGTATAATACATAGAAAGGCAGACGGTAAAAATCTGAAGTCACCAATAAATCATTGCAATCAGTAACTATTCAGTTGTTTAGAAACTTATTTTCAATTTCTTCTTAAAAGTTTTATCAGACTTTAACAAGTCTTTTATTTCCAGGGAAACAATAAGAGTACATCAGATAAAGAAAACAGAAATGTCCATTTAGGCTAGAGAGATATTTGTACTAGTAATTTGTGAAAATTAGATGCCTCTCTCAGAGCTCATGTTCCAGATCTAAGCTTCCAGAAGATTCTTCTAAATGGAGGCCTCTGTTTCCCCTTATTTTACAGGAGATACTCCCCTACCCACTTCTTTTTCTCTCTTCTAAACATTTTCATTTTTATTCTGATTTTTGTCAGACTGCAGCAAAATCATTCAAAGTATATTTCAAGGTTGTTTCACATAGGCATAATTAGACTTACTATTTTTAGCCACCAGGTATTGTCCACCTTTTCATAATTATATAATGCTTCTTAAAAGCATCCAGAAATGCTAGCTCTTAGAGACAAGAATGGAACAGATCTAAAAGGAGCAGATCTTAGTCTCAATCAGATGCCTATTGTGAAGGAAGGAAAACAATACATGAAATGCTAGAACAATTTTATTCACTGATTTAACAAAAATATGAATCCCTGTGAAGTAATGCTCTAGTTGCTAAAAGAGTACAACATGTATAAACTGTGGTCTCTACCCCGACCTTATGATCTCACTGGAGTACCTAAGCATGCACAATGAAAATAAAATTAAAAAGCTACATGATGATGTAAAGTAGTTTGTGAATAAAATGTGAAATGTGTAATACAGATTATAGCTACTATAGAAAACCAACCCTTTCATATTCTCAGTTCATTAACCCTCTTATAGTTTTACATGCCCTTGTACCCAGTCTAGACTTCATGCCCAGCCACTTTAATTATATCAGCACCTCAAGACTCCTTTTGTCCCCTTGACCTTTTTGTTTGTTTGTTTGTTTAATAATTAGAAATGATGAACATCTCTTCATGTATCTGTTGGTCATCTGTATATCTTCTTTTTTAAAAATTATTGATATTTATTAAATCATTTGTTCACAATGCTACGTTCATTTTTGAATACTGACTTTGTGTCTCAATCTGTATTTCACACCACACCCTCCACCAGACTTGATCTTATATTCACCTAATCAATCCCCAATTCTGGGTTACCTCTGCTGTCTGCCTTTGCAGTTTGCTCTCCTAGGGTGCTAAGCATAGCTGGAGAGAATTGTGTCTTTGTGTTTCCATATTTTCTATGTAATGTCTCATAGTAAATCTTCCATTTTGTCATATTCTTCTAGAATGTCTCATCCCAGGGTTTCTTCATCTCAGCAGGAATCTTCTTCATCTTTGCTGCAGGAATCAAAAATCTCTGCCTTGATTTCAGCATCCATCTTTCCAATCTGGAATTTTTCCTGATCCTCACTCTTCCTTTCCAGCAAGATAATCTCTACATTCGTTTTATGATCTTCTCCCCTACCAAATTTCCCCCAGAATTTAACCTGTGATTTCCCCTCTCTGGTGGGATCTGCACCCTCTCAGTCTTCACTGGCTCCTTCTCAACTCAAATATGCTTAAGATTCACCTGTTCCCTCACATCCTGCATTAGTTATCTACTATTGAATAAAAATTACCTCAAATTTTAGCAACCTAAACCAACAAACACTTATCTCAGTTTCTGTAAGTCAGGAATATAATGTCAGTTTAGCTGGTGGTCATTCTGGCTCTGGGTCTCATGTGAGGCTACAATCAAATGCCAACCATAGTTACAGTCAAGGTTTGATTAGGGCTGCAGAACCCACTTCTTACAATGCTGTAGCCAGAACAAATGATCTGAGAAAGCAAGCAGAAAGGCAAACCCAATACTTCTAATCACCCAGGCTCAGAAATGGCACACCATTTCAACCTTATTCTCTTTGGGAGGAGCGAGTCACTAAATCCACTCCACACTCAAAGGAGTTAGAACTTGCCTCAATCTCTTAAAGAAATTTCAAAAACTTTGTGGACATTTTAAACCTATCATGCCTCATAAATAAGGCATTTTTCAAATCTGCTAGTTCTTCAAGCAACTTCACTGCTCTTACCCTTTTCAATGACACTTTTTCTCAAAATAGTGATCTAGGATCTTCCCTTACTTTCTCATCACCCAAGGTTCAACTGCTGACCATCCAGATTATTTTCCCCTGGCTGAATACTCCTGCCATCAAGCATAATATCCAAGTTAGCATGGCATTCAAGATCCTAAAAAACCTAGCCACAGCCTACCTTTTTAATTTATCCATGCCCCACTCGCTGACCCAACCTAGTTTCCCTTATACATCAGTCAGTTGGGTTTCTCATCATCCTCCAGACACACTCTCTGCTTTACCACCTCTGTGCCTTTGCTTGGATGCTTTCCCTCACTAGGAAGGCTCTCTTCTCAGTTTTTCATTTTTTAATACTATTTCAAATGTCATTTCATCAAAGCTTTCCTGGATCTTTCCAACCAGCAGCATCCCTGCCTCTTCTGCATGTTGTCAACTACACAGTGGACATGTCATTTTACACCATTATTGTATTGGTATACATCTCTGTAGTCACGTCAGTGTGCCAATGACACCTTGCTCATAGTAAGTCTGGAAGTTTTTCATATGAATAAATTTACCTAAATCATTAAGATTTAATTTTACTCTCATCAAAAGGCAAATTAAAGTCCCTATAATTCCCAACTCTATTAGATTAATATATTAAGCGTGGAATGATTCTAGAATGGTCTCTGCTGAAGAATATAGTTTCTTTTCTATTATTTGAACAATTTTAATGGAGTGACTCAAATCACAATTATTCTCCAAAAAGGTTTGTTTCTGAGAAATGTTTGCATATAGTATTTTTACAATTCTTGGTCAACATGAAATTTCCATGGAAACAGATCACACACACACACTGGAGAAGAAAGGAATTGAATTATGTGTGAGCTGCATTTTGTCATCTCTATGGAGCTATTTGTGCTAAATATTCGAATGTGCAAGGAATGTTTTAAAAAAAATATGTCCATTAGTTTTAAATATTTAAATTAATATATGGAGGTAATACAAAAAAAAGTCTGAATATTTCTTGAATCATTATCAGTAAATAAAATACCTTTTAGCCTCTTTCTTAGTGCAGAAAAGGGGAAGAAATTAAACACTCAGTACAGAAAGAGCAGTGCTGCTGTGTAAAATAATTTCTTCTGGATATCATTCAGCTGTTTGTATAAAAAAGCTTCTAGTCTAGATTTGTTGTCTAGCAATAAGTTACCTAACAATTTTGATTCTGAATATAACTAATCAAATAAGGACAGTTTAAAATACACATATAGAAACTCAAAGATGAAAATGTTTTTTACTCACTAAACCTCCTTTATGGAAACCTTTTTGATTTGAGAAGTGTATTATTTTCCTAAGCACTGTAAAACTTACCCAGGAACTTGAAATCACTACAAACACTGCATCTTGAAGGTTATCTTATTCTAATCTGTCTTTGAGATATTTATCCTTGAAAATCAAAATTCTTCAATATATAGTCAAACAACTCAAAATGTTGTAGAGGAATCAGAAGCATCTAAGGACTTTCTTTAAATTTTCATGTAAGGTGCATCAGCTGTTCACTTTCATTTTTACATTTCAATAAATATAACACAGGAAAAAGGAAAAGAATTATAAAAGCAGAACATCCTGCTCACTGAAGATGTGCACACAGATGACATCACAGGGCACTCTGGTGGGGCAGTGGTTAAGTCAACACTTCCAAAGGAGCAAGCCACATACCCTGCCTGATTCTAGTCCCAGGCCTGGTGGGGAAGCAACCAGTGTGAACAATTAAATAAAAATAAAATAAAGATGATTCTTCCTGCCTAGCTGCCTACCTGTCTTCATCCTTGTCTGCCGTTATCCTCAAAAAAAAAAAAAAAAAAAAAAAAGCTACACTGTACTTTTACTACTTGTTCCACAATCATCACAATGTTAACAAAATAATGCACCAGTAGAAGATAATTTTAAAGTATCAGGAACATACCTAGCTTATACAGACCAATTCTTTTTTTTTTTTTTTTTAAGGAAATTACATGCAGAAATGAAGGTAAATAGGAAGGCAGGAAGAGAGATGAAAAAGCACTTTATTTTTTTTTATTTAGTTGTTCATCTTGGTTGTTTCCCTCAGCCTCAGGTCTTGAAGCAGGAACAATGGGATGTATGTGTAAAAGTCAAAAGAGCACAGAAAGCTGCCCAGGTGGTGCGCCTTTCTGGGAGTATATGCTCCAGTAGAAATCTGTCCTCGTCCTAGTTTGGCAGCATAATGCTGAGTGATACTGATGCCCTCAGATAGGTTTACTGCAGGATCAGTCACACTCTCTCATTGGAGGAAGGCTGCCTCCTACAGCTGTGCCTGTTTCCTGATAGACCTTCTTTGCAGGACTGCCTATACCTTAACCGGCAGCCAAACTTAAAGGAATAAGAGATCCAATTAAAGGCTTTGTCCCACTTACAGGAAGCAGCTTTTCTTTTCTGGGGCAGCTGTGGCTTTGACTGAAATAAATGGCAGCTCTGGGGCCCAGAAATAATTATACCCTTCCTTCTACCAAATGTGTGAGTTTAGTGAACTGAAAGCCATATACACTCCTGTCCCCCAAATGTAAGCCTAAAATCTAAGATGTGATGACAGAGCAAAAAAAAAGATGAAATAACCTAGAAATTCAAGCCTGGAAAGTGACACTTTGATTAAACTTAATGAAAATCTACAGACCTAGTCTATTTTCCATCCAAATTCATTCTCCAGCTATGTGCCTTGAGAAGCTGATATATCTGAATAGCATCACTAGGCTTCCTTGCCCTCTGGCTTCTACTTGGATTCAGCAAATATGGAGGGAGGCTTGATGTGGTAGGAACTTTGTAAGAAAATGAGGAAGGATTGCTTATTTCTCTGGCCTCCTCCCTGCACTTAGCCATAGGTTGACTGTTTCCCTCTGCCAAAATTATTACTCCTATCAGATGGCCCTCATAACATAGTTCTCCCTCAAGGGTTTAGCAACCACTTCTTCCCTTAGCACCTTTAATTTTTTTTTTAAATTTTTTTTTTTTTTTTTTTTTTTTTTTTAAGGAAAGGTGCAGGCAGGAATGAAGGCAAACATGCAGACAGACAGGAAGAAAGAAGGAAGAAGCAGGATTCTATTACATTTCCATTTTAGTTGTTCACACTGGTTTCCCCCCTCAGGATCCAGGACTGGAAACTAGGGGTCTGTGGCCTGTGTCCTTTGGAGGAAACTGATCCACCTACTGCTCTGCTGCTCCACCAGGGTGCGCCACACCTTCAGATTTAAAGGTGGTAAAAACTCCCACTATTAAGACCCTGGGATTTACAACATCCTTCCTTATTTTTTCTATATCTTGCTTTTATAAATAGCTTCTTTATTAAACTCTCCTTGATAACCCAGTTTTGAAGATGCCATCTGTATCCTGTATTCTGACTGATACAGATGGTATTGATTTTTAACAAGAGATCTCAGAAATAAAATTCTATACTGCAATTGGACTATACAATAACATTCATCTATGCAGGCATTTCCCTATTCAGAGCATATTGTATTAATAAAATCTTCCCAAATCCCCCAGCTAATCCTGGAGGTGCTCTGCTCTATCTACACTACTAAGAGAGGTTTAAAGAACAATCCTTTCTTTCATCCTGCAGATGAACTGAGACTCTGGGCATATTCATGAATAATGACATTGTGGCTTTCTTTCAAGTTGTGACCAATATGTCTGACTAATCTTCAGTCCTGGTTACTGGTTTTCAATTCCAGGTCCTCAGTGGGACTGACATTGACCCGTTGCTCTTTCCCCCACGATCTTTGCATGCCTAGATGCTTCCTATGTCACCAAGATAGACCTCCTTGTTGCTATGTCTCTGGCCCGCTCCAAAACCTGAAAACTCTCAAAATCCTTTCAACTCTACTACCTCTGTCCCCATAGAATGGAATAATATTCACTGATTCTCTAGGAATTTTCTATTTGCTAGCTGCTACTTGGAGGCTATGCCTATTGTATATATTTATCCCCCAGTTCCCATGCCTCCTACATGGCCTACTGGTAATGATATTCCAGCCAAAGATAATCTCACTCATGATCAATGCAAAAAGGAAAGTAGTGTTGAAAATATACAGAAAGCAAGAATCAGTAAATTTGCTTTCAGTAAAATACTAAAGATTATGCATTCTAAGCATCCAATATAAGTACTTTTGAATAAACTTAAGCAAAGATGTGAAACCACAAGACATTGTTAAAAGAAATAGAAGAAGATACAAAGATAAGGAAACATATTCCATGCTCATGGATAAGAAGAATTAATATTGTTAAAATAGCCATATTACCTAAAACAATAGACAGATTTAATGCAACTCCCATCAAAAACCCAAAGACATTCTTCACAGAAATAGAACAAAAAAATCATGAAATTTATTTGGAACTATAAGAAACCCCAAGTAGCAAAAACAATCCTGAGGAAAAAAAGCAAAAAATGGAAGTGTCATTATCCCTGACTTCAAACTACACTACAGAGTAATATTAATCAAGTCAGCATGGTACTGGAATAAAAACAGACCTACAGGTCAATGGAATAGAATTGAGAGTCTAGAAGTAAACCCACACATATATAAATAATTTATCGGTGTTGGGAAAACTGGACAGCCACATGCAAGTTTGAAACTAGATCACGACCACTACCTAATACCATATTCAAAAATTCAAAATGCATTAAAAATTGTTGCAATGTCTGAAACCATAAAATATAAAGAATAAAACAAAGGCAAAACAGTATTTGATGCTGACGTTAAGAGATGTCTTTGGGAAATAACACCATTACCAAGGAAAATAAAATCCAAAAGAAATAGGATTGCATCAAACTTAAAAGCTCCTGCACAGCAAAAGAAATTCAGCAAAACAAAAATACATGCTACTTAATGGAAGAATCTATTTTTATGTCATACACTTGCCAAGGGATTAATATCTAAAATATATAAATAACTCATAAAACTAACAGAAAAGCAAACGATCCAACTAAAAATGAAAGATCTTAACAGACACTTCTCAAAGAAGACACACAGATGGCAAACAGGCACATGAAAAGATGTTCTATCTCTATTGATATTAGGGAAATGCAAATCAAAACAACACTGAAAATCACCTCCATACCTCCATAAGAAAAAAAACTGGAAATGACAAGTGTTAGTGAGGATATAGGGAAAAAGGGAACTCTTATACACTGTTGATGGGAGTGTAAAATGGTTCAACCATTGTGGAAAGCAGTATGGAGATTCTTAAAAATATTGAGAATGTAAATTTCATATGATCCAGTTATTCCTCTGTTGGATATTTATCCTAAAAACACAATAATGCTAATTTTCAGAAATATGTGCACCCCCGTGTTCACTGCAGCATTATTTACAATTGCCAAGAACTGGAAACAACATAAGTGACCATCAACAGATGAGTGGATGAAGATGTAGTATACATACACAATGGAATACTTACTAAGGTATCAAAAAAGTGAAATCCTGCCATTTGCAGCAACTTGGATAGACCGAGAAGAATTATGCTTAGTGAGATAATCCAGAAGGAGCAAGTCATACATCATATGGTATTACTCATATGTGGTATATAGACAGATCAAGAAAACAAACTAAACAAAAATAAACTTTTAGTCAAAAAAGCAAATTAGTGATGCAGGAAAAGAAAGGGGAACAGGCAGTTTTGGGTAGAAAGGATCAGCTGTATAGTTAAGTGAAATGGTGGTAACCTTAGATTAACATGTACAGATGTGGAGTTACTGTGATGTACACCTTAAACCTATATAATTATGAATGCAATTTTCCTTCAATAAATTTAAAATTTAAAAAGTATATTGCTTAATTTACAAGTGTTTGGAGATTATCTTGTTCTCTTTCTGCTTGATTTCAATCTAATTAAATATGATCAACTAACATATTTTGTATTATTTTCAATTCTTTTAAATTTGTTAGGGCTTATAACCCAGAATATAGTCTATCTTGGTAAATCTTTCATGTACACTTGAAAAGTGCACTTGAAATTTGTATCCTGCTGCCAAGTGGAGTGTTCTATAAATGTCGATTAGATCTGGTTTCATGACATGCACATCTTATCTTCTAGGTCCTTACTGACATTGTTTACTACTTTATTACAGGAGAGAAGTACTGAAGTCCCTAACTATAATTTTGAATTTGTACATTTCCTTTTTCACCTCTGACTGGTTTTGCTTCAGGTATTTTGAAGTTCTGTAGTTAGGTACACAAAATTCTTATGTGCTCTAAATGAACTGACTCCTTTATTGCTATGAAATGACCCTTCTCTTAGACATTTTCTTTGCTCTGAAGTCTACCTTGTCAGATATCAAAGCAGTCAATCCAGTACTTTTTTATGAGTTTTCAAAGTCTACCTTATTGTATTTTTTAACATTTAATCTCTAAATGATATATGACATGAATTTTTCATATATAGAACATGTTGGTTTAGGGTTTGGGGGAAATGTTTTGACAATCTGTCTTTTCATTGGTATACTTAGGTCATTCACATGCAAAGCAATTACTAATATTTTGAAGTTGTGTCTCTATTTTATTATTTGTTTTCTATATTACCCATTTTCCATTATTTGTGTCCCTTATTCTGCCTTCTTTTGTTCCTTAAACTTTTTTTTAGTATTTTAATTAATCTACTGAGATTTTACCATATATTTTTGTCAGGCTTTTGCCTTATGTAGTATAAAGTACATACTTTTCACTGTTTACATAAAATCAGTTTATCATTACTATAAATAGAATGCAAAAATATTACCGTGAGTCCAACCCTATACATTGTAATTGTCTTATGTCTGAGAATCCCATTAGATGTTGTTATAATTTTTGTTTTTTAACAATTAAACATGATTTAAGTAATGCAAAACAAACTGTTTAAACAAATATAGACTGCAAGGATATTAAAATCTCAGTATATTTGGTTCTATATATATATTTCTTTTGAAAAGCATTAGAACAAGACCTCCTCCTCCCTATTAACCTTCTAATGAATACCTTGGATGTGAGAATTGTTTTCTACATATCTTTTAAATAGAAGCTTTACTTAAGAAATGTGAAGTAAAAGTTAAAAAAAAGAATTCAAGAGAAGAATAAATGTATGTTTACCATTTCTGTTGCTCTTCCCTCATTCCCAATATGCTGTTTTTAGTGTCATTTTCCTTTGCTTGAAGAACTTCCTTTAGCAAATCTCTTAGAACAGTTTAGCTAGAAACAAATTCTTAATTTTCAGAGTGTGTTCCAGTGACCTAGTGGTCTGGTACACCTGGGAGCAGTCCCACATACATCAAAAGGTCCATGTGTTCAAGGCCCAGGTCCAGGGGGAAACAACCAATGTGAAAAACCACTCAAAAATAGAGCATTTCTTCCTCCTTTGTCTTCCTGCCTGCCTGCCTACTCACCTTCATTCCTGCTTTAAAAAAGATTCTTAGTTTCGATTCATCTGAAAAAAGTTCTATTTCACCTTAATCCTGGAAGATTTTAGCTGGATTTAAAATTCTGAGTTTCATTTTCTTTTAGCACTTTAAAAATGTTCTTACTTCCTTTGTCCTTTGTTTTCTTATGAAAACTCCACCATAATTTGAATCATTGTTCCCATATATACTGAAAAATATAATAGATTATATTGAATATATTCTAGAACCTCTGAATTATTGGACAAAAATCTCAAGAAATTTTTTGCCTGTAGTTTTCAGCACTTTGATTATGATGTACCTGAGTATGGGATTCTTTTTGAGTTTATCCTTTTGGGGGCTTGCTGAGATTTTTTTTTTAATTCTTTGTGTTTATGTCTTCCACCAAATTTGAGAAGCTTTCAACCATTATTTCTCCAAATATCTTTTTCTGCACTGCAGTCTTCCTTATTTCTACGATTCTGATAACGCAGGTTAGTCCTTTTAGCATTATCCCACAGATAAAATTCAGTTTATTTAAAAAGAAAATTTTCTGTTGTTTAGATTGGGACTTTTTATTGATCTACCTTCAAGGTCATTGACTCTACTGCCATTTCCATTGTCTTTGAACCCATTTGTTGCTTCTGATTATTGTGTTTTTCCACTCTTAAATTTCTACTTGGTTCTTCTACTTCTTTGCAGATGCTTTCTATCTTCCCATTCATTTCAAAAATTTTCTTGAAATATTTTTACAATAGCTATTTTAAAGTATTTATTAGATAACACATATTTCATCTTAGGTTTGATATCTCTTGACTGTCTTTTCCCAGTTCAGATTTTCCTGGTTTTTTGGATGCAAAATAATTTGATTGTATCCTGGGCAATTTGAATATTATCCTATGAACCTCTGAGTCTTATTTAAATCCTACAGAGAATGCTGATATTTTTATTTAAGTAGGCAAGTATTTGAGATTAGACTGTAATTTAATTCCAACCAAACTTTCTAGGTCATGATTTCAATGTCAGCTCTGCTTTCAGACTTTCCAGTGTTATTTGGATCTTTCATGCATGTTCACTGTCCAGTGGCCAGTCAAGTTCCTGAAGCTCAGGTCTCCGAGACTATGGTATAGTGTTGAAGGTCAGATTTACACATGCACAGTTGGAGGGTTAACCTAGAAGTCATACACACCTTTCACTTTACTGAGTTCCTACATCTACTCAATCTCCTTGTTTTGTTTTTTTGTGTGTTTGTTTTGTTTTTTAACTAATTCTACAAGGCTCCCTTTTATAGTTCTCTGATCAGAAAGCTGGGGTTTTATATACTCCAGTTTTCAGTTCGTTTCCTATGACTGGGTCTGGGTCTGGGTCTAAGCAGACAAAGATGAAAAAAGGCAATGGGATTTGCCCTACCTCTCTCCTCTTCTCAGAGACTGAAGCTCCCTTTTACAATTATTATTGTCACTGCTACTGTTAGAGGACTCAGTGGAGGCTAGGATGTTAGAGATTGAATAAAAGAAACCAAAACAATCCCTCCTTTGGGACTTGCCCACTCTCTGTGTATAATAGGAACCTCCATTCCATTTCTCAAGCTCAGAATTAATATTCTTCTGGAGTTCTCTCTATACACATTGATCTCCACTGGTTAGAGCTATCAGAGGCGGGAAAAGTGGTAAATTCTCTGCAGGTTTAATGGTATTCAAATTCATGTTGTCTTCTCAAATATGCTTCTTCTATTTATACTTTTTAGAGTCCTCAGATAGCTGATCCACACATTTTTTTCCCAGGTTTATAGCAATGTTCAATGGGAGAGACAGGGTAAGATGTGTTTACTCCATTTTCTTTGTAACTGGAAACTTCCTAAAGTAGTAAAGTCATAAGAAGATCATTTCAATGTTAATTTTTTATATAATAATCTAAAGATGAATACCTATACTTTTTTTTAAAGGAAAGGTGCATGTAGGAATGAAGGTGAATAGGCAGGGATAGGAGGAAGAAACACTTTATTTAATTCAGTTGTTCATCATTGGTTGTTTCCTTGGCCCCAGTTCTAAGCCAGGGACCTTGGGATGTATGTGCCTGGTTTAAACCACTAGGCCACCAGAGCACGTCAACCTATTAAACATTTAGAAAAGAGATTTCTGGGACCAAATATTAACATCATAATTTAAATTCATAATTAATTCTTATAATATAGTGTTTTTTAAAGAGAGAGAGAGGAGGAGGAAGCATTTAAGAAAGAAAGAGGAGGAAGAAACATCTTTATATGTTTAGTGGTTTGTTTTGGCTTATCACCCTGGCACTGGTTTTCAATTGGGTCCTTGGGATGTATATGGTCTGCACACCAGTGTTTCAGTTGTCTGAGCCACCCAGCTATACCCAATAACTGCAGTATTTAAGACTCAAACATTCTTGACAGAAGAACTGGAAATGTGGTAGCAAACATAATTATATACAGATGTTAATTTACAGTGATGCATACCTTAAACCTATATTATATATATATATAATAAAACTAGATAAAAAAGGAAATTAAATTTCCGAAGTTAAAAAAAGGCTCCAATGCTCAATATATCAGAAGAAAATACATCTTCCACTTAAAAAGTTAAATTAATATTTATTGAGGTAACTTTGCTTTACAAACTATAAACTCCTATGTACAGATTCCCCATTCCTCAGTTACATGACAACACACACTGCCTACCATCAAATTACTAAAAATTCTTCATCATTGGACCCCACTACCACTTGCCTCACCCCTTTCCGTCTCATTTCCTATAGGTAACCTCAGTTCTACTTCAAGTGTCCAAGGGTTGATTTTGTTTTGTCTGTCCTTTGTTTTGTCTACTCATATTCCACCTATGAGAGAGATCATTTGGTATCTTTCTTCTTTTGATTTATTTCACAGCATAATCCCCTCTGGCTTCATCTATGTTGTGACAAATGACAGGGTTACATCTTTCCCAATGTGTAGCATTCCAGTGTGCGTGTGTGTATGTGTGTGTATATATTTATCTATATATATATATATATCACATTTTCTTTATTCATTTATTTCTTTTTCCCATCTAATGGTGGGAACTTAGGTAATTTCCAATTCTTGGCTATTATAAATAATACTGCAACAAACATGGGGGTGTATATATCTCTGTGAATTAATGTTTTTGTGTCTTCTGGATAAATACCTAGAAGTGCATCCTCCACTTTTTTTGAAAGTGCTCTCCAAGCAGAGGAGCTGTGGTCCTCAAACTCAGTGAAATTCAAGACAAAAAGAGATAAAGGAGGAATTGTTAAACAACAAGGAACCAGAATTTAGAGATTTGGGAAAACTATCCACAGACTATCCAAGTGGCAAAATATGAGGCGTGTTCTGAGAACACTAAGGGTATAGCTATATCTCCCTGATAAAGAAAATAATATGATGTGAACCATAAAATCTACTCAGCTCTTCATCAGAAGCCAGAAATAGAGATGGGATTTTACTGCCATTATGAACTAAGAGGACAGAGAAGACAGGATGAAATAAAGGAAAGATGCTGAACTTTATTTCTGCAGAACTAGCCAACAGGTAGAACTGTTATTGTGAATATGCTTTATTCTTCAAGAAAAGAATGACCCTGAAGGTAATCTGGAGATCACCACGGCTGCCTCTCTCACCACAGACACAGGGTGCAAGGTTGCTTCCCTTGGCTTCAGAGGGCAGAGTCATTTCAGAGGCAGCACACTGAAGGAAAAGAGGATTATTTTCAAGTCTTAAGATCTAATGGAATTATATAGAAAATGAAGTACTAGGGTTGTAATATACTGCATGGTGAATATAGTTAACAATACCATATTGTATATTTGAAATTTGATAGCGTATATCTTAAATGTTGTCATCACAAGAAAAAATATTTGTGTCCACACAAGTAGTGTAGTAATCATTTTGCAATATATACATGTCATTTGTACACCTAAACTAGTACATGTTATGTCAATTATATCTCAATTTAAAAATAAAAATTATTTAAAAATAATATAATGGAATTTGTCTTACTAAGTTTTAACTTACTTGGGCCCATTACTCTTGTTTCTTTTTCCTTTTTCTCTTTTTTGGAATGGATGTGTCCATCCTATGTCTGTGCCTCCACTGTATTTTGGAAGCCCATAATTTATCTAGCTTCAGAGGTGCCTAACTAGAAAGGAATTCTGCCTTAGGATGAATTGTAACTTAAGTCTCACCCATATCTGATTTAGAGGCTATTTAGATGAAAATTTGGAGTTTAGAGTTGATGCTGGAATGAGTTAAGACTTTGGGAGTTGTTAGGATGAAATAAATATATTCTGAATATAGAAAGTACATGCATTTGGGCAGGGGCAGAGGCAGACTAACAGAAAAGCTATCAAATTATGTTAATGAAAGAGAAGATTAAAAGATGAGAGAAAATAATTACAGAAACCAAAAATTCTGCACTGATTGCTTTATGAGTATCTTTTAATCCTTACCCCACATTAAAGAAATTCAAACTTGCAACAATAGCCAATGCATTATGGATATTGTTTGGAGAAATACTAATGAACTCTAATCAAAACCCAAATTCATAAAGTCTTGGCTGATGTCAAAGTACTGGTAAATATTTGTAAATTTTAATTAAAAATGTTTAAGTGTATAGGCCAACAGACACATGAAATTATGTTCCTACTGGCTATCAGGGGAATGCAAATTACAACAATAATGAGATATCACCTTATGCCTGAAAGACTGGCTATTATTCAAAAGTCTGGACACAACAAATGCTGACAAGGACGTGGAGAAAAGGGAACACTTTTTCACTGTTGGTGGGAGTGCAAATTGATACAACCCCTATGGAGAACAGTTTGCAGATTCCTCAAAAAACTGAAGATGCAAATCCTATATGAGCCCATCATTCCACTTCTGGGCATCTACTCAAAAGATACAAAAACACCCATTCGCAGAGATGTATGTAACCCCATGTTTATTGCAGCCCTATTCATAACAGCTAAGAACTGGAAATTACCTAAGTGCCCAACATCAGATGAATAGATAAAGAAGATGTGGTACATATATACAGTGGAATACTACACAGTAATTAGAAAAGATGAAACCCTGTCATTTGAATTAACATGGATAGAACTAGATTGTATGCTAAGTGAAACAAGTCAAAAAAAGAAAGATAGATACCAGATGACCTCACTCATAGGTGGAATGTGGACAGACAAAACAAAGGAACAGATGAAACATAACCAACCCTGAAACATTTGCAACAGAACTGAGGTTACCAAAAGGGAATGGGGCAGATGAGAGAAAATGGTGGTGGAGCCCACTGGACAATGAGAAGAACATTTGGTGATTTGGTGGAGGACATGGTGTGTTGAAGTATATCTAAGAAATGGGGAACCTGTACATAGGAAGTTATTTTAATGTGTAGAATAATTACTACAATAAAAAATAAATTAAAAAAGTTTAATTAGGAATTCAAGGAATTTAAAAGTTCAATTAGGAATTACTAGTAACCAAGATCCAATCTTATTGTATAAGTCACTTTTCTCAATGAAAAGGAGGCTAGAAACGGGTATCCAAGTTATCAGCAGTTTCCTTTTATACCACAAGGGTGGCATAAAAGATGGCTGCTAGAGTTTTAGTCATCATAAATTCATTCCACATAAGAGGAAGAAGACAGAACTTTTCAGAAGCCACTAAACAGAGTACACATATCTCATGGACCAGCTCTAACTGCAAAGGAAGCAAAAAATGTCATTTTGGGAGCACCCTAGAGACTCAGGTGTTAAAAAGGTGCTGGGACACAGTCCACATATAAACCAAGGACCTGGGTTCACAGTCAGAGGCCAGGAAATAACTAAAATATGAACAACTAACAATAAAAAAAATGCTTCTGCCTCCTTTCTCTTTCTTCTTGCCAGTTGCCTGTCTTCACTGCTGCCTGCTTCTTCCTCTTAAAAAAAAAAAAAAAAAAAAAGTATTTTGGTTAATATACTGTCTATGGGGAATGAAATTACTGGTAAGGATGAAAATATAGGCAACTAACAAAGAAGAAAATACAGGCAAAACACTATATATAAATATAATCTTGCAATGATTCACTACTTGAATGACTTAAAATTCATTGGCCAATAAACCAGCCCTAATGTCATTGGATAAGAGGAAATCTTCAGCCTACTCAAGTGGATACTAGAAAGTTGTTTTTTGTTTGCTTGTTTTTTTCTTTAAAGAGAGAGGAAAGAAAAAAAGGAAGGTTGAGGTGAAGAAGCACTCTAAGGGAGGGAGGGATGGAGAGGAGGAGGGAGAGAAGGAAGAAGCATCTTTATTTTTATTTATTTTTGGTTTTTCACCCTGGATTCAAATGCCAGTGTTTCAGTTGCCTGAGTCACAGGGACGAGCCCCAGGATTTTCTTCTTTTTTTTTTGTAACTCACATATTATCTATTACCACACTATTATCTAGATTTTACTCAGTAAAAATCTGAAAATAAGAGAATGCTTCTTGGGTCTGTCTTCCCAGCTGCAGCCCCGAATAAATACTGTTTACAAATGTATATCATAATAATCCATGAAAGTCTCTCACAGAACTACCGTCAAAAGTCATAAACTGACTTGTATTTCTCTATCAAATATACTGCTTAGTGATTCTATATTTGTAAAATATATATTAAAAAAAAACTAGAAAAAAGAACATTAACCTAAAACCCAACGGTCATTTAGTATGAATAATAATCTTTTAAAAAGCCATTATCAACCGCCACCCCAAAAACCGACTCAGTTTTATTTGTTTCTCAATAACTAGGACGATGACCCTCGCCAGTAAAGAAAGGCTGTGAGGCCTGGTCATCTCCCAGGGCTCTTCTGCCCCTAACAGTCATAGCGGTCGCTCCCCAGCGACATCTACGGACAGCGGGCAGTCTCCCTCCTCTCCCGCTTTGTCCGAGGCTGGCCGGACCTTTCTGCCTTGGGCCTCGCCTCTCCCTCCTCTTCCTACTCCTTCTCGTCCGCAGCCCCACAACCGCTGTGGGCCGGGCCTCAGAGACAAGCCTCACTTAACTCCCGCGGCCAGCTAGTTAAGCGAGCGAAGAAGACAAACCCGCTGGGACCTGGAGGACGCGCATCAATCACACCCGCGCTCTCACAGGGGCGTGCAGGAGACGGCCGCGCGCCGGGGGCCTGAGCGCCGCGGGCCAATCAGAGCCGGCCTAGCCTCTACGCCCCCAGCTCGTTTCTGGACGCCATTCGGTACACAATAGCCAGCTCGCAGGCTTCCACCCCCACGCCGCGTTCCCTCAGGTCGTCACCCGTAGAAACGGCGGCCTAGGGCCGGAGGCCCCACCCCACCCCACGATTGGAAGCGGGGGGAGTGGGAAAAGTCATTTTATTTTCAAGAAAGTACCTTGCCCCCTTCCAAATTCTCCTCGCGTATCTCAGAATAGAGCGTCCCAGGATTGCGCTCAGGTTATAGGAGATATGTTTAAAGAAAAAGGAATTCGTTTTTCTTTTAAAAGGTAACGTTACCTCCTCGTGAGGTATAACGGCCTCCCTGCGTTACCCAGAATTCCCTAGGTCTTGCGTGGCGTGTTTCCGGTCGCTGTGCTTCCCCGGAGCTACTGGCCTAATGAATCTTCAGCGTCCGGAACCCCGGAAGCCGCGTCTTCACTTCGACCTGGCTCTGGCGGAATCCTTACGTGGTGTCCTTTTACCTCTGCAAATAATAGTGTCTTTGTGTTTTCTGATTATAAAAGTATTGCTTTCAAAAATCTGCTCCCTATAAAACTGTCTTAGAACAAGGAGAGAAGAAAAACTGACAGTCTCGCTATCCAGAATAACAGTATTAACATACTGCTACATAAAGTTGAAGACTTTTCATACATGCACGGAAAGGTTTGTTTGTTTTATAAACAAATGTGAGCGTGTTATCCCTGTAATGTCACATATCTTTCCAGGTAAACTAGAATAGGTTACATGATTATTTTTAATCGCCTGTGGATGTAATGGCATTAATAGCTGTATGGATATGATTTGTTCAACTGTTTCCCCAA
The DNA here is from genome assembly GCA_004363575.1 of Solenodon paradoxus. Lineage (NCBI taxonomy): Eukaryota > Metazoa > Chordata > Mammalia > Eulipotyphla > Solenodontidae > Solenodon > Solenodon paradoxus. The sequence goes on from RJWH01000849.1 coordinate 343,966, forward strand.
AAGGTTGAACTTTTAGGCTGTATTTAGTTTTTCATATATACAAACATTACTACGTGAATAGTCTCATATGTAAATCTGTACATGTCCCTGATATTTTCTTACAGTGAGTTCACAGAATGCACATTTTAAAATTGTAGATTTTACTAGGTTCTCAACTCTAATGTAATTGCTACTTTTTCCACCAACATAGTATGTTAATGACACTTGTTTTCATCACCTTGCTAATCTTGAGTGTTGTCAATCTTTGTAATCTTTATCTTTTAAAGATTGTTGTTTTAATTTGCATTTCGTTGATTAAGTGAAAACAACATCTTTTATAAACTTTTTAAGTCAGTTTTGTGAAATGCTAGTCCATGATTTTTGCAGTTTGAATTGAAACAGATTTTTAAATTACGAATATTTTTGTTTGTTTAATCCATGAAATATACTTGTGAATTTTTTTCCCATTTTTAATTCACTTTTAATATGGCCTGTGGTCTTTATCTGCAGAAGTAAGGTTTTTGGTTTGTTTGGTTTTTTTTTTTTTGACTCCACCCAAATAAAACTTTTTTGGAGGTAAACAAGGGAAGTCTAGTAAAAAGAAAGAACATAAGATACCAGGTAAGCAAAAATAGCAAAGAATGCAATTCATTTCTAAGTTATTTGTAGGCTATTAGCTTCAATTAAAAAATTCTTAAGAGCTACTTTATAGGTCTCAAGAAAATAATACTAAAATTGTTCACATGAGAAAAAGGTAAATGGTCATAACTTTTAAATAGTTATTTTAAAAGAGGAAGTATACTCCTGTGGTTCTGGTGACTGAGGTGGCTAAGGTGAAGGCTATGGAAATCTACAGACCTAGGTTTGAGAACTTGTTGGATATCCAGAGTGGGGAGGCTAGGCTGTTTTGTTTGTTTCTTTAAAAAAAAGGGAGAGAGAAAAGCAGAATGAAGGAGAATGGGCCATCCTGAAATCTTAAAATGAGTTGTAGGCTAATTAGATAATGAGTACAAGAAAGAGTACATAATATAGTGGTTATATAAAAGATATGCCATAAAATTAGATATGTACAATTCTGTACAATGGAAAAGTTCTTTATGGAATTAATGAGTCACCTATAAATAGTGCAAGTACATGTTTAAGATTGTGGGATTGTTGTGTGAAGTTAAAAAAAATTTAAAGGACAGGTATAGGCAGGAATGAAGGCCAGCAGGCAGACAGGCAGGAAGAGAGGAGGAAGAAGCACTTTATTTCCATTTTATTTTTTTCACACGCTTATTTTCCCCCAGACCCAGGACTTGAAACCAAGGGTACATAGCCTGTGTTCTTCAGAGGAGATTAACCCAACTGCTGGTCCATCAGGGAATGCTGAAGTTTTAGATTTTAAGTAGGCATATCTACTAGTCTTTTCCTTTATGTTTCCAGCTTTGATGTGCTTACCTGTGTGTATTTTCTTCTAACATTTTTAGGAATTTTATTAAGATATTTCAATATTTAATCTACCTGAAATTTATTTATGGGGATGAAGGGAAGAATATAGCTTAATTGTTTTTTCTAAATGACTTGCTGATTGCCCCCATACCATTTATTGTATACTCTATCTTCCCTATTAATTAATTTAAAATACTACCATTATTTAGTGCAGAATTCCTATATGTACTTTCTTTTCTGCTCCATTGATTTTGCTTTTACTGGACAGTAATATTGTTTTAATATACTTTAAAATTATTTTTTAATTGTGGTAGGGAAATTTTTTCTAAAAATTTTCAGAATAACAAGTGTCTTTTAAAAATATATTTGATATATATAAATTTTTTTATAGAAAGTTAAGTTAAAAATATAGTATAAAACCAACCCACAACCTAAGACCAATAACTAGTATCAATCTATGTGCTTCTTCCTTTCTATCCCTGCCCTACTCTCCATAGACATGTTTTTTTTATAACTTTAAACTCATTTTGTCAAGTTAAAGAGTTGGGTTTTGATTGGTAGTGCATTAATTTTAGACTCATATGGATATTCATAAATGCTTAAGTATTTTTTACTGATTTTTTAATTGTTAATTCGTTTAATCCATACATCCTCATTTTACAGATGAGGAAACTGAAGCTTAAAGAGATTGAATAACTTGTCCAAGGTCTAACAGCTGAAAAATGACAGTCGAAAGTCAAACTCAGGTAATTTGGTCTCAGGCTCTGTACTCTTAACCTCTATGTTCAGTTGTCTCTCTACAATATGAGACTGACACACTGCTATTACGTTAAAGTGGCAACTGTATCTCCTTCCACAAAGTGGAATCTGGTTTTTTGTTTTTTGGTTTTTAAGGAAAGATACAGGCAAGACTGAAAGTGAGCAGTGGCAAGGCAAGCAGGCAGGAAGAAAGGAGAAAGAAGTACTTTATTTTATTTAGTTGTTCATCTGGGTAGTTCCTGCCAGTTCCCAGACAGTAACCTGGGACCTTGGGATGTACGTGGACTGCGCCAACCCCTATTCCATCTGGATGAACCACTCTGCTCATATTTATTGGACACGATATTTTATTTGGCTGCACCACTCCCCCGTGTCCCAATCTGCATCCATAATGCTTCTTAATGAACAAATCAAGTGGATACTTGATCCTCCACTCCCCTATTATAGTTGACTGGAAGAGTGGTAGGTAGAAATCTGAGTCAAGCTAGTCCATCAGATTCTGTCTCCCAGAAATTTTGCAATTATTTTTACTTAGTCTCTTGACCTAGAAAGTGATTACACAAGGGTAAAGTTGGGAGACATGTTTGACCCACATCCAGGTAGTATATAAAAAGTAGGCCTGCAGAGAAGAGACTGGTGCACAGAGAAGCAAAGCTAAGAAGTCCTGCAGCCTCAGAAGAGGTGAGGTGTTCTGGAACTTTCCAGGTCCTGGCTTGCCTCTCCTAATGCCCTACTATCCTTTATGCTATTGGGTATCTCTACAAGGTACCTCTCTTCCTTTAATAAATGTCTATTTCAATTTAAAGTCAACTGAATAACTTCTTTTTTTAAACCAATATGCCATCTAAAAACATGTGACCCTTTATTTAGCCAAGTTTTCTCTTAAGATTTCCCAGTAACTCTTTCTTTACACAGGCCCTGTACATTTCTTGTGTAGTTAATTCGTAAATATAGTTTAGTCTCACATATGAATAGGAATGTTGAGTTTCCAACAATATTTAGCTGATATTACAAGTAAAAAGGAGGAAAGCAGTTTTAAATAAGACCAATTTTTCAGATATAAAACTATAGAGGATATAATTAGATAAATATTTCGAATACAATAACAAAAAATAGAGATTTAGAAAAATTGATATCCTACTGTTATTAGGGGCATTTGATCCTTTATTCAAACTCTTTGAAGTAGATATATTTCAGAACTCAGGATTGTTGGGATTTTAGACAAGAAGGTAATATATATACTATGCATTCTGTAACACCTCAGCAGGGTTAGAGGAGCATCCTTAATAAAGCATTAATATTTGTACAACAAAATGCATTAATATTAACTCTAAATAGAATAAATAAAGGCTATATAACCTATATAATAACCATACATGTGTTCAGGTTATTTTTCACTACCAAAGGAATTTGCCACAAACTCAGGGAAAACTAGATTTCTAGAGTTTTCTTGGATTTGGAGATTTTAGATAATGGCTTGTAGACCTGTACAAGGAAATATGCTCAGATTACAACATCTCAAAAGCTGTGGGGGTCAATTAAAGAGCTCTTTGGAGTCCTGACTATGTAAGATAGTCTTGTGGTTTGGGTTGTTTAGTCTGAAGGCAGAAAAGTATACTTTTAGAACAAAATGCAGGCTTTGAAGTAATTATTGAAAAAGTAATGGGTAAAGTTACGTTAAACTTGCATTCTTGACTTTTGTTGTCAGTCATTATTTAATTGTGTGGTGTTTTTGTTTAAAAAGAATTGCAATAAACTAATACTTTGTAGAAAAAAAATTTTTTAGACCCCGCTGGCCCCAGGTCTCAAACCAGGGCCTGCAGGCTCTCCTTGGCCCATACTTAGCCACCTTAGCAGCCTGAGCCATGAGTGTGCCCCTTAGAAAATTTTAACCTTAAAAATAGCCCATATTTTTCCGTAAACCTATCAATGGAGAGATTTTGCCTTGATGTTTTTACCTTTTATTTATAACACATAGAAGCACTTCTTTCTAAATTTCCTATGACTCTGAAGATGCTTCTGTTGAACTTTTTAAAAGTATCAAAATCGAGTAACTTATTTAATCATCTTATACAGTGTTTACACTGTTTCAGACTGTTCTTGGTACTGAGGTTATAGTTTTCCAGGAGAGAAGCATAAATAGAACATTGCAATACTGTGTGATAAGTGATGTGATAGAAAAAGTACAGTGTACTATGGAACTTCATGTTCTGGGATGAGGGAAGGACTGAAGATTAAGGAATCATGCTATGAAGTGGGTAGAGTAATTAAAAAAATGTTCTAACAGTAATTTTTGAAGTGTGGTTCATAGAACAGCATCAACGTCACTTGGGAATGTCTCAGAAATGCATATTTTCATTCCCTGTCCCAGACCTAGTGAATTAAAAATTGGGGGGTGGAGTGTTAGCAGTCTGTGTCTTAATTAATTTCACTTTCCAGTCATTCTGATGCACACAAAAATTTGAGAACCACAGTTCTAAACAGCAAATCTGAATGAGATCAGAGAGTTGATGGAGATGGTGGTCATATAGGGACTTGTAGGTTACGATTTAGGATTTTTCATTTCATCTGAAGCCATAGTATTTATTAGTAGAAAAGTAACATAATGTAACTTATACTTTAAAAGTATCACTTCATTGGGTAAAGAAATTGACCCAGTAAGGAGACCAGGAGATGGTGGTTTGGACTAAGGTGGCAAAGGAGAAGGTCATGAGAATTAGTATAATTATGATGTTTTGTAGGTACATCTAATTAGATGTTCAAATGAATTGGATGTGAGATGTGAGAGGAATCAGGATGATTCCAAGGTTTAAGCCTGAGCAAGTGGAAGAGTGGAGTTACTACTTTTATGAAATGGAGAATATGAAGAGAAATTTTTGGAACAGAAGTTCTGCAGTTTGGCTTGGGGCTTGTTTAGATGTCTGTAGGCATCCAGATGACAATATCAGATAGCCTATTGGATATGTATTTATGTGTGTGTATATGTATACATATATATACACACAAATATACACATCTGGAATTTGGATAGGAGTTAGGCTAGATAATATGGGTATATAGATAATATGCAATAGCATACAGATGATATTTAAAGTTGTGGACTGAATGAGTGCTCCAACAAGTTTATGTATGTAGAGAAAAGGTCTGTGGAATGGGACCCTGACACTTCAATTTTTAGAGGATGGAACAATGAAGAGCTCACCAAAGCATGCAGAGAAGGAAAGGCCATTGAAGTAGAAGATAGCCGAAGAGGAGGCTGTCTTGGAGACCAAGTGAAGACACTATTTCAGGAAGAAGGGACCAACCAAAATAAATCAATTGCTACTGATAGGCAGGAGATAAAAACTGGGATTTGTCCTTTGGTTTTGACTACTGGAAGTCATTGGTGATTTCAGTAGGTACAGTTTGGATGACACATTGGGAAGAAGACTTGGAGCGGATTCAAAAGGAGAGGTATCAGATACAAAGGATAGACAATTCTTTGGGAAAAAAAGTTGATCAAGGGAGAGAGGTACAAAGAGAAGAGGCTGTATCTTTATCCGTAAGAACAGTGAGGGAGTCAGTGAAGAACTCTTGGTATCGACCCTTTCAAGGACAGTTTAAAACAAACCTGATATGACTGCTTTGTTAATGTATCTATTAAATGCCAGAAAGGGTGATTATGCTAAAGTCTTAATTTGGCGACATTGTGAAACAACGTCATTGAAAAGGAATAGCTCACTATTTTAAGGATATTGGATATCAGATTTTGAATGTCTGCTTTATTTTTTAAATTTGTTCTATAGCTTTGTGTCAGTATATGTTTATTTAAAAATAAAATGTAGATAACATTAAAATACTCTTGGGATCCAGAAAGAAATGCAGAAGTGAAACCAGTTTTAGTAATTGTTTTCCAAATTAGATCACTATATTAGTGACTAGAATTCTGCTTTTAGTAGACTAGTCTCTTAAAAGGTCCAGATATTAAAACTAGAGATGGACTGGGCGGCGGGGGGGGTGGTGTTGAAATCCTTTGAGGCAGGAATTTTAACTTTTCTGTCACATGGGCTAAATGGGAGGTAGAGCCAGTTTGCAGAGAAAATCGTTCTAAGTAATATTTACCAAAAATTTACTATTGAACTACAAGTCACCATGCAGAGAACTACACAAGGCCCTGCAGTTTATAAGTATTAGAGTTGGGATTTGAATCCAGCAGTCTGGCTGAGAAGTCTAGGAGCTTCAGCAACACCCTCAGCAGAGAAACAGAGACAAGAAGTGACAGGAGTACTGTCTAAAGTTGTTTTAAACAGGAAGCAGAAAGAGAAGTTATAAAGACACAACAAACCTGGGTGCTCCCTGAATCTAAGAGCAGAACCAGGGCCATATCTCTGACAGGACTGTGAATTGGTGATTCATCAGGAAGCAGGCAGAATTTTCATTCCCAAATGGCAGATTATACATGTTTCACACAGCATACGTTTGGTTATTCTACAGATAAAATGCCCTATCATCAAGGATGTTCTTTTCCACAAATATACAACACATACAAATACTGCACAAAAAGTGTAGATTTCAAGTGAAAGAAAAGCAGCTTTTATTTTTCACTCATAAACATTCATGGCAACTTCTAGGAACCCTGGATATGTTTAATACATTTAATATCTTGATTGTGGTATTACTTTTACAGATGAATATATATGTTAAAATTTAAACTGTATACTTTCAATATGTGCAGTTTATTGTGTGTCGTTTATACTTCAGTAAAACTCTTTAAAATGTTCTTTGAGTGATCAGAAATTTGCTGACACAGGACTAACCTTCCAGATCACAAAGAGACTATAGCTAGGACTCTAGCTTTCAAAAGATTTTTTTTTTTTTGAGAAAGGAAGCAGGCAGGAATGAAGGCAAGTAGGTAGGCAAGCAGGAAAGAAGAGGAGGAAAAGGAGCATTTATTTATTTAGTTGTTTATATTGATTGTTCCCCTGCCTTCTGTGGTGAACCCAAGTCCATGAACATTATGTGGACTGTGCCAGAGCTGCAGACTTATTGCCTTAGCCACTGAGGTATACCTCAAAAGGCTTTTACCTAAGTGTGAGGCCCGGATGTGGAAGCACACAATTCATATCACAACAGGGAAACAATGTGCTGTGCCTCCATTTCCTTTTTTTAGAATATCTGCCCATCTACCTCAAAGGAAGTGGTAAAGATCCAAAGAAAACACTATGACAAATTCTATGCAAATATTAAGTGGCCGTTCTAAAAACATGATGGTTACTATTAAACAGCCTCTTTAGAATCCTTGCTATTCTGTCTAATTTCAAATAATGCCAATTTGAAATAATTAAAATTTGAAATACTAAAGATATTATATCTGTATACAGATTGATAAAATATTGTCAGACTTGGGTTTGAATTTGACTTTGACATCATTATAGAAATGTGTCATTTGTGTGACTTTGGGTCAGTAACTTAACATCTCCAAGCCTTCTTTGTAAGATAGACGTCTTCAAAGCAGATATTTTTATAGCAAAAACTATTAATTATTTTGAACTAACTAGTTCACATCTAATATTTCCTTGCAGTAATTATGTTTGCTCCTGCAGCGGTTATCACAATAATTCCAAATTATATTCTTGTTTTATTGTAGTTAGGATTTTAGGTTGCGGATTAGAGGCTGGAAGAAGATAAAGGGTGAGATGAGGCTGGTTGTCATTCTCTAGTCTTTGAGTCATTCCACCTGCTTTTGTCCCACTTTAATTTTCCAAACCATTTGGGGATAATGCTTTTACCAGACCTGTAAAGAACATTTATTTTTTGGATTTTGGTAGTGGAAGACATGTAGATAAGGCTAGTAAGGGTGAAGAAAATTATGTATATTCAACTCCTGCCATTAATTCTTCCTACTTTGATGACCGATCCATAAACTGAGGTAGGCAATCAAATTTTAGAATAGTAACTAAAAGTTATTTGAGTGGCTCTACATAGAGCCCCTAAAAGCAACTGAAAAGAGAGATATAATTAACTACTTTCACAATCCAAACACCGAGGACCTTATCTAACTTCCTTTTTGATTTGTGAAATTTATTTAAATCTATGTAAACCATTGTTTATTGTTCTAATGCTGATGCCAGTTTAACAAAGGGGCTTCAGGAATTTCCCAGAATAATGCTTTGAGTTTTTATTTCCATTTTAAAACTTCTAAGAACTATGCTAACATGCCTGGAGTTCCCTCAAAGACACCTTCATGATTCCTCTCCTGTTTACTTCCGTTGTCAGTGTCATAGAAATGTAATATCCTGGTGTGTATATATATATATCACTCTGTTTACTCCTATTTGTACGGTTGTTCTGTTCAGTTTTTTAAAAATCGTAACTGCAAAGTCCCTGCTATTGGGAGTATGATCTGGATGATCTCTGTCCATTTTCCCAACCTTATGTTCTCCCCAAATTGATCACTTTGCTCCTGCCGCACTGATGTCTCTCGGATCCTAAAATACTACAGTTCTTTCTCACTTTAGAGCCTTTGTGCATGCTCCTTCCTCTGCCTGGAATGACTTTCACTTTGAATGGTTAGTATCTTTTGGGCTTCAGCTTATGTGTTAACTCCTTATTTATTTATTTAATTGCTTACTACATCCCAGACATGTTCTGGATGGTCAGTACAGCAGTTATCCAGACAAAGATCCCTGTTCTCAGAGACCTCCCAGGAATTGCCCTAATAAGGAGCTTCCTTTGTTATTGTCTGTCTTCTGTCCTTGTTTGTATCTCTTCTTAGTACTTGTAACAGTTCATAATTATTTTGCTGCTTTATCTGCCCTCTCCCTCCAACTGCAAGCCTCCCAACAGTCTGAGCCTTAACTATCTTTTTGCTATTGTATGCTTAGCATCTAGCATGATTCTGGGGTATAATAGGTTTCAGTAGAAATTAAATGAATGAATAAACAGTATCTGAAAAAATTTTAACATGTCATCTGTTAAGAACTAAAACTAAAGAAGGTATAAATTATGCTTAGCACAGATTCAACATAGGAAACAATTAGTTAATCTCTAGCAAGATGCCTAGCTCATAATAAATGCCCCTCAAAATAGTTTTTGAATGTATAAATAATGAATAAATTTGAAATATTGTCCTATGTCCCATATGAGACATTTATAATGGTTCATATATCAAGCAGTAATTTTTTTTTTAAATCTCACCTGATTCTGTCTCATTTAGAGTTAAAAGTCATGGCCAAAGGTTCAGCAGATGTAATAATTTTCTTTAATACGCTAATGAATTTATATGTGTTAAGGAACATATGTCACATGCACTAAAAGATCTTATATGGTCTGCAAACTATGTTGTTATAGACTTAGATTAATGGATTCTCTTTATTTAAATAATAGTGACAATATTTACATAATTAGAAACTTACATTGGAAGGAAACCTATGCTAATCCCTAAATTATTATCTACTTTAATCCTCATAAGCTCCTGAAAGCTATTATTATCCTTATTTTATTGCTACAGGAACTAAGAGTCTGGGAAGTTAAGTAAATTGCTCCTGGACAAATAGTCCAGAGTGAAGATTCAAATCAAGTCCAGATTTCATGTACAAGGAAGTCTCTTTTGGTGCCTACCAGGTCACTTGCAAATGTAATGAAGACTAAGGCATAGTCCCTGCCTTCAAGAATCTTAGAAGTCAGCCAGTCTGTTAAAAATATAAAAAAATAATTGAATTAAGTTCTAAATTTCTTGTATACTGCCAGTCTCCTTAGAGTAGCTATTCTTAAGGTGGGTACCATATTCCAGATCTTTTTCTCAATTTAGTAGTATATATATTAAGTACTTTTATAGTGCTTACTATGTTTTGTTTTGTTTTTATAAAGTTTAACTCACATAATTCTCATTTTTTAAAGGAAAGGTACAGGCGGGAATGGAGGTGAGTAGATAAGCAGTCAGGAAGAGAGAAAGACGAAACATTTATTTTATTTAGCTGTTTATCTTGGTTGTTTTCCCAGGCCCCACCCAGGTCATGATCCCATGTCCTTGGGATATATGAAAACTATGCCAGCTTGAGACAGTAGCCCTATCTGCTAAGCCATAAGGGTACTCCATATAATTCTCATTTAATAATGAGAGTGGCCGCTGCTATTTATTCCCACTTTATAGATGAGAAAATAAGGTACAAATAGGTCAAATAACTTACCCAAATTCACACAACTAGTAAGTAGCAATGCTAGGATTCAAATTCAAGCAGTGTCATTCAAGAGTCTGTATTTCAGCCACTAGATTATATTATCTCTGAACCTTTCTAGACTCAAAATTCAATGTTAGCGTCCACCAAAGTAATCTGATTCTAGGGCATTGACCCATTAAGTGCCAATTTATTACTTAACAATGAACAATACAACTATCAGACTGGGTACACTTGTTCATTTGTTACTCTCTAAACAATGCTACCTAGGAAGACAATTTATCAGAGGTTTCTTGGTGTGCTTGGAATTAGATCAGGGGGAATTAGCTAGCTAATTCTAAGGACCTGATGATTCTAGTTCCACTAGGGGTTTTTATCTGTGGCAACCATTTCCTTGCACAATGCTGAAAGAACACTGCTTTTTCAGGCTCTCTTCTAAGCTTACAATGCTGACTAATCCTCAAGGTGGAAATACTCTTTCTTCAGAGCTTGTATTAATCAGGACTCCTCTGATTTAAGTGATAGAGTCCCTACTCAAATAAGCTTAAGCACAAAATGTCATTGTTTCATCCTCATCCTCATCCGTGGCAAGTTAAGAGGTGAACTTGACTCTCCATATCTTGGCTCAAATCATCCTTCAGATTTCTCTTCTTCTGTCTGCATCTTTCACCCTCTACAACTCTTGGCTCTGCTTAATCTCTGTGTGTTGAACCCATTCATTCCTAGAGAAAGATACTTATTGGACCATGTTGGGTTAACTGTCCTGTTTTGGTTCAATCAATATGGTCAAAATAATGAGAAACTTTTGTTGAATTATTTGTCCATTTATGTGGACTTAGAACTGAATTTACTTGATAACCCCACCAGCACATATTTAGAGGGAAAGAGGATATGTTCTTCAAAGGCAGCAGAAATGATATACAAACACAATAGGATCAGTAAGTCATTGTAACATGAAGCAAAAGAAAAAAATCAGTAAAACCAATTCTGTCTGTATTTAGAATCTTGATGTTTTGCTTATCTGATTTTTTTACACTAATCTTAATTTTTTTAATATACCATTAAATACTATCTTTATTGCTGAGTTTTTTTGGCATCACTTAAAATTTGCACTGGAGGCAAGTTTCTCACTTGCCTGACTTCCTTACCCTAATCTTGCCCTGCCATGAGGAGTAAATGTACTCTTCAGAAATTACTCTCAAGTGATTAGCATGGTGTCAAACTTATAGTAAGTACTCCAAAAATGTTTGCAAAATGAATAGATTTATAAATAAATTGAATCACGTTTAGCTACTAAGATATATAATAAAGCTACTTTCAATTATATCATGTTCTTTTTTATATATAAAAGAAATTCACAAAAACACATGGTAGACTGAGAACATGCATCACATATATTACATTTCTTCTAAAAACTAGAAAGGTGTGTATGTAACACACAAAACACACTCATTAATTCATCCTTACATTTATCCAGAATATATAGTATTTATTGGATATCTGCTACTTTCCTGTCTGTATTTCTACAGCTATACATGCACATATCAGTTTATAACAGTTTGAAAAACCAAGAGCTTTATCAGACATGTTGAGATGGGTGTTCCCTGGTGGCCTAGCAGTCTAGTACAACCTGGGAACAGTCCCGCATACATCTCAAGGTCCCGGGTTCAAGACTCGGGACTGAGGGGAACAACCAATATGAACAACTAAATAAAAATAAAGTGTTTCTTCTATCTCTTCCAGCCTGCCTACCTGCCTTCATTCTTATCTGCATTTTTCCTAAAAAACAACAACAACAAAAACAGAATGCTGAGATGTTCCTGAGATGTGCCAGACTGGATCATACATATGTAAGAACAAATCTGAAAGAAATCACAGGACAGGTGCCCCTTGGTGGTTAAGGTGTTAAGCCCTGCCTGGGGAGCAAGTCCACATACAGAGGACCCAGGTTCATGGGCAGGGATTGGGGAAACAACTAAAGTGAACAACTAAATAAAATGCTGGTTCCTCCTCTCTCTTCTTTCCATCCTCTGCCTTCCTGCTTTTATTCTTGCCTGTCTTCCTTCCTCTTTAAAATAAGAGAAAAAGAAATCACTATACAAAAACTTGCAGAAGAGGATTATAAAGATAGGACGTCACACCAACTACAGAATCAGTGACAGAACAAGTGAGAGGGACAAGCTCTAAGCATTCAGCAAAGTAATTGAAGGCTCTGTAAGAAGTAACTAGTGATAACCAGTCTGTCTTCCACTTCTCCACTAAAGAGCAAGCAATAGCAATGCATGTTATAAGTTAAAAAAGTAAATTTGACACTGAAGCCACAGAGAGAGGGCCATGCTGCTTTGGACCATCAAGGGAAACAAATACATGTCATGGTGGAATTTCAGAAAACTAGGGATAAAGGTAAAATCCTAAAAAGTTTCCAAAGGGATAAACAGGTTAAACTTCAAGAAATGAGAATCATTGTAGCATCAGATTTCTCATTGGCAATAAACACTCTTGGAAGACAACAGAACCATATCTTCCAGGATCTGAGGAAAAAACTATAGTGAAAAAAAACTAGCTTTCAAGTGAGTACAAAGTCATTTATTTTTGCATATCCAAAGAGTTCAGAAATTTTTTACCACTCATAGCTTTATTGAAATAACTTACTTCGGGATATGCTCTGATAAAGTGAAAATGAATCCAGAAAAAAATATGCAGAATGGAAGAACCGATGTGAGGGGGCAAACAGGGTAGATTTGAGGAACAGTGTATTCTGGGTTACTACAAATACTTTGTATTTGGGACATCCAGGGCCACATCCAAAAGACTCATTCCAGTTCTAGATAGTATTAGGACTTCCATCACCAAAAAGCTTGTATTCAATAAAGATCATCAGAAATTTTGTTGAATACAGAGGACTCTTCCAACTCAGAAAAAAACTCTGGAATATTACTTTATTGTTCCTGAGAGGGTTAGAGTTAGGGGGTAACATTTGTAAATGAAAATAATTACAGGATATTTTACTCATCACTGCATTTTGCCAGTTGCAAAAGGTTGAATTAAAGATGGCTCTTTCTTATAGAGGCATATAAAGATGGGCAATCATACAGCAAGTTGTTCTGTTAGACTGATCTGGGATTGAATTATGACTCTGATTTAATATTGAATAAAATATATAACTTCTCTGAACCTCAGTTTATTCACGTATAAAGATAAGAAGAATCTGCCTATTTTGTGTAAGTATTTAAGAAGGTTACATATGTAAAGTGGAAAAATGTGCCAGACTTTCAACCCTGATTGCACATTAGAGTTATCCACAGGCTTTTGAAACTATAGCTACTCACCCCTTGAGACTTGGTTCCAGCTGGTCCCAGGTTGGTGTATTTTAAAAACTTCCCTGGTGCTTATAATGTATTGACAAGATTGGGAAAAACTGACAAGCATATATATGGGCAAGCATGAAGTAAGTACCCAATAAATAGTCATTTCAGACAATTTGGGCAAATTATTATAATAAATGTTTCCAGATAGAGGTAGAGTTAACTTGAGAGGCTTAAATGTCAGGGTCGCTTCTAAGGCTCAGAGAGGGAATGATATGGTATGAGGGAAGGATGTTAGCAGCCCACCGGGGTTACCTACCTATGCTAGCTTCTAATTCTTTCACTTTTTTATTTCTCTAACTGCAAAAAGAAATTTAGATAATAGAAGAGGTTAGTCAGGTTTCAGAGCAAGGATAAAAAATATTTTCACGGGAAGATCTTAGTATACCCACAAATAGGTAATTCTGTGAGCATTGAAGCCAGTGCCCAGAGATTATAAGATCTAGCTTAAATCTCAAATCAGCAAGTAGTAGCAGTAGCAGCACAGTAATAGAATCCAAGTATCTTGTTTTACACTCCTTTGCCTAAGCACACTCATGTATCTCAAGTGATTATGCAGGTCTCTGCTGGGTGATGATGCCTAAACTCCAGAGGATGGTGCCACTGACCTTTCAAAGCATGCCCTATTCCTCTGTAATGGATATGTCCTCAAACCTTATTAGCTTATGATCTTAAAACAAGGTCATGCAGCTTAATGTCCAAACCATAGCTCTGAGTCCATGGAACTAGGAAGTCTGCTAGATCCACACGTCCCTACCTCTGCTAGATCCACACGTCCCTACCTCTCTCCCCCCACATCCAAGAAGTGCTTAAGAGTTGCTTGTCATCTGCATCAGTTCCTCACATGCACAGACCTCCTCCAAAATCCTGAGAAAAACCCTAGCAATATATTCAAAGATATGTATGTTTTTTAAAAAAAATATAAATATTTTAATTGCAATAGTCAAGACCCCTGTCCCTTTCTACTGCTACTTCTGCTTCTTTCCACTCTCCCTGACTAGGGTGGTGTTAGAGTGACTGTGGGTCTTTCATAGGAGCTGATTATAAGAAGGTAAATACTATGTATATTGTCGCTCAAAGAAAGTTTTTTAAGGATGTTGGAAATATGCTTTTAGCAGCTTTAATGTCAAGTATTATTGATAATAAAGGGCCCTGTGTACAATTTGTTAAGTTTTGAATTATATATAGCCTGAGAAACCATCACCAAATCAAGATAGTGGACAAACCTGTCATCTTCAAAGGTTTTCTCATGCCTCTTTGTAATTCCTCTCTCTGCCCTTACACCCATCTTCTTTCTGTCAGTATAGATTAGTTTATATTTTCTGTAATTTTCTATACATGGACTCATACAGTATGTACTCCTGTTTTTATGTTTTAAGAGATGAAGAAGAAGCATAGAAAGGAGGGAGGGAAGAAGGGAGGAAGGAAGGACCATCCTTACTTAGTTGGTTACTTTAGTTTTTCACCCTGACTCAGGTCTCAAATGCAGGTTCTTGGGCTTTACATGGTCCATATGCCGGTGTCTCAGCTGCTGGCACCACAAAGGTGAGTCCTAGTACGTACTCCTTTTCATCTGGCTTTTTTTATTCCAGTTACTTTGAGATTCACCTCTGTTGTTGTATCAATAGTTTATTCCTTTTAATTCCTAAATAGTATTCTATTTTAGTGCTTTGTTGTAGTTTCCTTATCCATTCAACTGTTGAAGGACATTTGAATTGCTTCCAGTTTGAGGCAGTTACAAACAGCCGCTATACATTTGTTTATATTTTTGTTTGGAGATCTGCCTTCACTTCCCTTGGGCAAATAAATACCTGGGAGTAAAATGGTTGGGTCAAATGTAGATATTTAACTTTTAAGAAATTGCCAAGTCTTCCAGACTCATATTTTATATTCCCACTAGTAATATGTGATAGTTCCAGATGATCCATGTCTTTGATATTTTATTTATTTTAGAGGAAGGAAGAAGGAAAAAAATAAAGACGCAGACAGGCAAGAAGAGAGGAGAAGCATTCATCTATCCATTTACTTGTTCATGTTGGTTGTTCAGCCTGGTCCTACCTCACAAATCCAGGTCCTTGGGCTTTACATGGACTACGCCATCCAGAACCACAGACTTTAACTGCTAAGCCACCAGGGTGTGCCAGTAATTGATATTTGCAGAAACAGGTTTACCATGAACTATGGAAGCTTAAGTTTCAGACCCCTTCCAAAGTCTTAGGAATGGGAATCCCCGATGATGTGTTCACAAGACCATTTATCTTTGTAAAATTACCAACCAGTTGAGATGCTGGCTCTTTAATCCCACGCTTCCTACATCACATTTATCCTTACATCATGGGCATTGGAGTGTCTGTGGGCATTTGGAGGATTATACTGAACTGGGGATTTGAGGATGCCTTTAATTCTGGTTTGGGTGGTATTTTATGTAGTTCACAGTCACTTTTGTGTCCAGTCAAGTGAATTGCTATCTATGTTGGTGTAGGAATGGCTTTGTTAATATTAAAATATTCCCAGTATTTGTTAATATTGTGCTAACTAACGTTTTCATGTGACAGTTAAGCTAAGAGATAAAAAGTAATGGAGGGAAAATAAAATAGAGGCAATTAGAGTAAAAATTACATTTTTGATATTTTTAATTAAACTTGTATAAGAATTCATAAATCTTGAAATTTAATTTCTTTACTATTCAAGCTAAATTATTAGCATGTCCTGGTGCAACAATGGTTAGTTCCATCACTTCCAAAGGAGCAAGCCACATGCCCCTGGATTCAAGTCTTGACCCCAGGGGAAAACAACCAGTGTGAATAGCTAAAAAGTGGAAATGAAATAAAATTCTACTTCCTCCTCTCTCTTCCTACCTGTCTGCCTACTCACCTTTATTCCTGCTTGCACCTTTTTAAAAAAGTTAAATAATTAAACTTATTTAAACTAATTAGAGTATAGTCTCTAATATACTTTATAGAGACTTTCATTAACTGGTTTATATAAATAAGCATCATTTTTTTCTGGGTAATATACTTATACGAAGTATGGTAACTGATGAAGCACAAATTTGACGAAAAAGAATACTGGCATATGATCATGAAATCCATAGTAAATGTGTAGCATTGGCCCTCCCAGCTTGAATTGTCAGATGAGCAGTGAGAGACCTGCCTGGCACATACTTAATGAAGCCTTTGTTGAATGAATGAGAAAATGGATAAATGAATGAATCTTTGCATTTATAGTTATTTATCATCAGATTTGCATGTTCTCTAGATTAAAACTACTTAGTTTAGAGACGCTGAGTGGTACTCAGTGACAGGATGAGAGAAGGACTCAGTTTGTCTGACTTTCAATCTTGATAAGATTTTAGTTTATGAATATTTTCAAGGCTTTAAACAAATTTTCACCATTTCAACAACTGAAAATTGCTCTTTCAAAACCTAAGGACTCTTGTTCAGTGAAAAAGTATTCCTCCTCAGGAAACCCAGGAAATACTGCTTTCATGTTATCTGACTTGGTTCTGAGAGACAAGATTCCTAAAGAGTTTTTTTTTTAAACATTTTTTTAATTTAAGGAAAGGTGCAGGTAGGATTGAAGTTGAGCAGAGCCAGGCAGGCAGGAAGAGTGAAGAGGAAGAATCACTTTAAAATTTCATTTTATTTAGCTGTTCATCTGGTTGTTTCCCTTGGCCCTGGGTTACAAACCTGGGTCCTTCAGGTATATGTGGACTGTGCTCTGTGGATTTAACCACTAAGCCACCAGAACATGCCTCCAAAAGAATCTTGGGAAAGCTCTTTGGATCAAGGGTTTTCAAGCTGAGAGTCTTGGCTCATTAGTGGTTTGTAAGAGAGTCATTATAATGACTTTTTTTTTTTTTAATAAACAAAAGGAAGTATCAGAAGGCAAGTGGTCAAGGACTAAGTATTAGTTGGGAAAAGCTTTGTATTCATCTTGTTACAATGTAAAATGTAATTTTTCTTTTTACTGTGCATCACAGTCCAGAACAAGTTTAGGGTTGATGATCAAGTGCCTGGAGTAGCATAGAATAAGAGTATAACAGCATAATATGTATTTGGAGGAGTAAGTCTGGGAATGTAAATGTAACTGTTTGGATTTAGGAGGTCAGGAGTAAGGAGGACTACCACAGTTAGACAGGTCCTTAAATGATGATGAACAAAGGAAGAAAAGCTCAGTGTTCATGTGGTAAGGCTGGTGGCTGGAGGTGAGGGTCTAGAGATTGTTACAGAATGAGAAGATTGATTAGGTGAAATTAAGCCTGAGGCAGAATTCATCTGGAGCTGATGTGGACAAACTTTCCAGAGCCGGAGTTAGAGCAGAGATATCACTGGGCTTGAGGCAAAGCTCAAGGGTACTGACTTTAAAGTTTACTGTGCTCTCGTTGCAAGTGTAGTTAATTTTATTCAGAGCTGGATTTTAATAAAGAGGCTTGAGGGCATGTGTCTAGAATCCATTGGGAAAGAGTTTAAAAACACTGGGGAAACTGGATATGGGCACTCACAGTAGACTACCATAGTTTTTGGAGTTGAAACAAAACCAATTGAAGTATTACCAGGTATGGCAGGATGTGTGTGTGTGTGTGTGTGTGTGTGTGTGTGTGTGTGTGTGTGTGTAACACCCCCCTTGGGGAAATTGTACCCCTGCCTGGCAATTTGAAGCTAGTTTGTTGGGTGTGTGTTTGACCAAATTAACTTATTGAAATCATGACAGAATTTCAAACCAGGCAGGATGCCAGGGCATTGCTAAACCAAGACATCCCTGGTCAAACCTGAACATATAGTAACTCTGCCACAGAATTGTGGCACCCTATAAGCAATGGGATTGGGGGAAGCAGGGATGATACAGTGGGTTCTGGAAATCACTACTAACCCATTTTTTCATTGGACTACTTAGTCCTTGAAACAGCTTTTTATTGACAATACCATAGTGTGCTGTACTGAATAATATCCAAGTATAATAATGAGTATGAAAGTGCTGTATCTGCCTTATCATTAGCATTATTCCAGTGAATTTTTTCCATTCCTTTATTTTTTTAAAGAAAAGGCACAAGCAGAAATGAAGATGAACAGAGGCAGGCAGGCAGGCAGGAAGAGAGAGAAGGAAGAAGCACTTTATCTGCTTTATTTAGGTATTCATCTTGGTTGTTTCCCCTGGCCCTGAATTTTAAACTGGTTACCTTGGGATGTATGTGGACTATGCCTGGTGTACTAAACTGCTAGGCTACCAGGATGTACACATTCCTTTATTTTTAACATGTTATTCTAAGTGTATTTCTTATAAAAAGGAATTATTTATTTTTATTTGATTTCAAAATGTTAAACTGTTTTGATTAGGAAGGTTTATAACTTAATGTTCAAATACCTTGAAGAAGCAATCATAAGAAAATACTAAAAATTATTAATTATATAACATGGGTTAAAATATATAATTCACCAAATAGCCTGAAATACAAATCAATAAATCTTGACCTATAAAATTATAATTATTTCAGTGTATGGAACTATACCGAGAGTGACAGAGAGCGAGCGAGAGACAGAGAGGCAAATAGTAGTATCAGGTCATATTAAACCAATTCTAGATTATTGGGATTTGACATCTCCAACTATGACTAAGAGGAAAAAAAAGTTAAAAAGATATGTGGACTACATATTTTAAAGTCGAGGCCTTAGGAAATGGTCAATATTTAACTTGAAATTTTTATGTAAGAAAAACTCCATACTCATAAGGTATTGTCTTCTAGCGCTAAGGAAAAAAAATCTCAATCTTAAAATTCCTGAAAAGAAAAAAAAGCCCTTGAACTATAGCTAATATATTTATATGAAAATACAATATGATGGTTCCACTCTCAAGAATGCAAGGAGTTATGTGTCGTTTTATTGTTTTTGTTTGCTTTTACCCAGTAATAGGATAGATTTTGGTTGAAGTATTCATGCTCTTACCTCATCCATTTTGCCATGTCTTGAAGAAGGCTGGGGATGGTCACAACCAGAGAAGTCAGCCGACCCACCCTGGTATTTAATGCTGGGATTATGAGCATCAGAAAACTCTGAATGGACCCACTACAAATAACTGTGAATTACATTATTATACACACTGTCGTTATTTAAGCAATTTAAATTTTTATTCAGATTAGCTTTGCAGAAGACAAATGTCTTCTCTGTTTTTGTGTTAACAGAAAGAGGATTAAATTTGGATGACATTGTGGCAAACATCCCAGTGGGGCCAACACACAGATTTACTTAAAACTCATACTATCCAAAACTGAAAACCATCATGTTCCCAGGTAAAATCACTGCTTTGTGGGCTATGGTGAACCCGCTTAAGCAGCAGCATTTAATAGATATTGAATGTCCTCCAGGTCAGCCATGATTTATTAGTATAAGGCGGTAATTATACCAATCATGTGGAAATACCAAGGTATTATCTGAATAAAGTAGCAGTTAGATCAGAAAGGATTTAAAAGGTAACTATCAGAAATTATGTCATCACATGTACAAAAAAAATTATCATTGTTAAAGCCTAAGCAATACTTGGGGGTTCTGTTTGCTTTGCTTTCTTGTATCTTTGAAATTTTCAATTAAAGAAGTGGTAAGCAAATAAAAGTGTGGAAAAATCTAAATCACTTTTTTACATCTCTAGAAATAAAAATAAAGTTTAAAAATTAAAAGTTATAGAAAAATGATTAATATTGCAATGAATATAGCTAGTTTTTACCACAAACTTAACTCATATTCATTAAATGTTTGCATTAATTTTTGTGTTTATATGTTTGCACTTCAGTGCTTATAATATATATGGTAAGTGTCAGTAAAATATTTTCAGAAGTACATTTCACAATATACATGTCAGATATTTTTTCATTCTGAAAATTACCAATGACCAAAGTCACTGAAGCTGATAGAGGGCAGCCTGGTCTTGTCATTTTAACAAGAATCCTGAAAAAATCGACTGTGATCTCCATTTTGCTTATTAAAGAAGCAGACCAATTCAATCACTATTTTAGGGACACTCATTAAGGTGACAATATCATACTGGAGCAAGTATAATTATTATTTTGGCATTCATTTACATTTACTTACATATGTACACTTTAGGTTAGATTTCATTTCTTCACACAGCTTCATGTTTTTATCTAGACTCATGTTCTTTCTACCTAAATGATATTTTTAGAATGCTTTTAGAGGAAATCTTGGCAAAGCATTCTCTCAGTTTCTGATTCTTGGGAAATATCTTTATTTCACTTTTAGTTTTGAAGAATTTCTTTTGTGTATAGAATTCTAGGTTTCAGCACTTTAAAAGATGTCATTTCATTGCCTTCTGTTATTTCTAATATCAACTGTCTTACTTTTGCTCCATTGAAACCAGTAATTTTTTTTCTATGAGTTTTGAATGTCTTTCTTTGCCTTTGCTTCTCTGAAGTTTTATTGTGATACCTTAGGTGTGGGTTTTTCTGTATATATCTTCATATGTATTTTCTGAATTTCTAGAATATTTGAGTAGATTATCTTACATCACTGTGGAAAATTATCAACTGCCATTTTCAACCCCTTTTGGGGTTCCAGGTTGCACATATGTTAGACATTTCTGTTAGAATTTTCTGCTGAACTTACTTCCAGTACAATGATTCTTTCTTTTGCTAGACTTAATCTGGATTTAAGGCAATTTATTACTGAGTTCCAAATTCAAGTTATTGCATATTTTAGTTCTATAATTTTGAAGGTTTCTTAAGAGATTTCAATTAGCAGATGAAATTCTTTGAATTATAATGTAAATTCTTGACTCAGGACTTATTCAAATTTATGAACATATTAACTACAGTATTTCAAAGATTTTATTATAACTTCAATATTTTTAATGGATAATTCCAAACTCCAAGTTTAATTTCTCAGTACTATGAGACTGTAACTTATCTTTGCTGTGTTTTACAGGGACTGTCTTCTTCCCTTCTTAGCCTTTCATTATGCAGTTTCAGTAATTAGAAAATGAAATGAGGGAAAAAAATTGCTGTGTTTGAGGTTAATTTCTCTGAACCTGTAGTCTCTACAGGATTTTGGCACTTGAAATCTTGGGTGCCTTCACATCCACAAATTCTAGTTTTTGTCTCCATGGCCACCCTCATTCCCCATCCCGCGCCAGGCTTCTTTAGGCTCTACTGGCTTTTATGCCTTTTTATGCTCCTCAGTCTGTAACTCTGTCACAAAAAATTGGCATAAGGCCATAGGGATAAAACAAGTCATAGACCACTATCTAAGCTTCCTGGTTTTTTTTTTTTTTCTAAGTCCTAGTTATCTAGGGCAACCCTTCAATGGTTAAAATATATATTTTCTATTTCCTCATTTTCTCCATCAAAGAAAACATTCTTGATCTGCTGAAAATTACTATAATATACCCAATTGTGGAAATTTCTCAATTTTTCTGTGAGGTAGGGAGCATTGGGGCTAAATATCAGTGTTTTGCCACAGTATGGGTATAAATATATCTAGGTAGCCAGTATATGTGAGAATTCTATTTACTTTAGTCCTCACCAATGCCTTTTAGAATTTTCTGTTATTTTCATTTTTACCATACTGTTTTTTTTTTAATTTGCATTTCTCTGATGACTAGCTGGATATTTTCTATTGTGGAATGTCTGTGGTTCTTTTATTCACTTATTCTATTGAGTTGTCTGTGCTTTACATGATTATTTGGAGATATTTATATTTTGAAATTATATAGTATATTCTCATTTGCATCTGATTTATTTTTGTTCTTTGCATTATTTTAAGATTTTCTACATAGACAGTCATATCATCTCCAAATAGTAAACAATCATGTCATCTGCAAATAATGACAGCTTATGTTTCTTTTCCAATCTCTATGCCATCTTCCATTTTTCTTGACTTATATTATTGACTAACATGACTGACTGGAGATAGCAGGCATCAGTGTTTCATGTTTGACTTCAGGAAGAAAGCTTATATAATTTCACCATCTTGATTGTATGGTGTTCATTGTAGAGTTTTTGTAGGGATATTATTTATTAGGGAAGTTTCTTTCTATTTTTAGTGTTCTTTCTTTTTAAAGTATTTATTTATTTATTTATTTTTGGTTGCTCCTCCTCCAGCCCCCGGTCTTGAACCTGGGTCCTTGGGCTTTAGATAGTCTATGCCCAAGCCACCAGCTTAGCACAGGAGCCACAGCCATTTTTTCGTTTTCTAGAGAAGTGTTTGTTATGAGTAGTGGTTGAATTTTGTCAAGTGCTCTTTTCTGAATCTATTGGGCTAAGAATATTTGTTTGCTCCTTCATTAGTTTATTGCAGTAAATTACTTGGGTTGAATTTGGAATGAATTAGCAATCCATACTTGCACTGCTGGGATACAACCTATTGCTCAGGATATTTTATCTTTTTAATAGATCTCTGTTCATTTTGCTTATATTCTGTTCAGGATTTTGCATTTGTCTGTATGAGAACTGGTCTTAACCTTCCTTTCTGATAATGTGCTTATCATGTTTTAAAATCAAGGTTATGTGGACTTCATAAAATTTATTGGTAAGAGTTTTCTTTTGTTCTGTTCTCTAGAAGAACTTATGCGTGACTGGGTAGTGTTATTTCCTCAAAAGTTTGGAAGACTTTATATTAAAGACATCTGGATCTTATGCTTTCTTTGGCATGTTTTCAATAATAGATTCAATTCCTTTAATAACATAATCTTCATATATTCTCTTTTTAATAAAACAATTTGACTAAGTTTAAAATGCCTATATATTCCAATATGGTATATTATTGATAGTTTGGTTGGATATAGAATTTTATATTGTAGATATTTTTCTTTCAGAATTTTAAGGCCTTCATTGTTTTATTTTTAATCTTTTGTGGATGATACTGAGAACTCTGAAACCATTTTGACTTCTGCACTTTCGTGCATTCATGCTCACCAGGCGATAACTAGAATATATTTCTTCTCACTGTTCTAAACTTTTGTAAGTTTCTTTGTGTGGGTCTGTTTTCATCTATTTTATCTCATTTTACCTCTTTGTTTTCTTACTATTCTCTCCAGGGGAAATCAAGTTATTTTGACCTCATATTCTAGATGGCAGAGGTAGATTTATCAGGAATTATAGCATATTTCTTATTTGTTCTCTGAATTTTTTGGTTATTAGCAAATATTTTATCAATTTATAGTTTATTTTTAGTGTATAAGTATGCTTACTGGGCCTATGATATTTAATTTATACCTTTTAATATTCTCTTTCTACTATTTTTTCATTTGATTCTCTTTAATTTTCCTTGCATATAGCAATCAAAAATTGTTAATCTTTACCATATTTATATTTATGGGTTTTTTTTCTTGATTTGCATTAACTATACTGAGAATCTGTTTAAACTTCTAGTCATGAAAGTAGGCATTTTGTTATATGCCTATTATTGGGTTTAGTTATTAAAGATAATTGATTATATTTTCTGAGAACATTATTTTTGTATGTATAGTTTGTTTTCTTTTTAACTTAATTTACTTTTTATATTTTATTTTTTATTGTAGTGATTATTAAAAACACTAAAATAATTTTTATGTATAGGTTCTCCATGTCTTAGTTATGTTTCAACACAGCATGCCTTCCACCAAATCACCAAGTGTTCTTCCCCATTGTCCAGTGGGCTCCACCACTGTGTGTATAGTTTTAAGTAACTTTGGTCTATAGTATTTGTCTTTGAGACTCAGTTATGCCAAGTTTCTGTAGTTAGGTAATATCTTGCAAATAATTAATGTTTTCTTTCTTTCGCTTAACTCTTGAAATGTAAATCTTTATTTTTTTATTAATAAATTAAAATATTTGTTCATTAAGGTAAAGGCATTTTCACATTCTCTTTGGCTTCACCTCTTCTCCCTTCCTTCCATTTCTCAACTTCTATCATCTATATTTATATTGGGATGAATATTTATATTTTCCTCTATAATTTTACTATGCATTAAATTAAGAATTGAAAACCAGTTAATATCTTTTTATAATATTAAAGTAACAGTTACTGCATAATGCATAATGAACTAGAATCTTGCTTTGGCCATTTGCCAGTCATATGATCTTGGAGTTACTGAATTATCAATTTCTTATAATCAGTTTCTTCTCTTGTAAATGGGAACAATAATAGCTAACTCAGAGGGCTGTTGTAAGGATAAAATGAATAGCTCATCAAATATCTAGAACAGTATATGGCATATGGTATGTGCACCATTGAGTATGACATACTCTCCCCGTAGGGGTAAGTAGAATATACAAATATTCACAATGGTCAGTGGAATATAGAAGTAGAAATGCTTCTCTGTTGCCCTAGGCATTCTAAGATAGACATAAAGGCAAGATCATAGCTCCTGACATGGGCAACATTTTTCAGATGCAGTTTCCTTGCATAAGCCTATCAGGCTCCTTTATTTTTGACCTAACATCTAGTTTCTTTCAACCTCCTGAGCCTGTCATTGTGAGGAATCAGCCAAGTAGGAAGCAGGCATGCTGAAGCCTTCTTGCCTTCTTACTTTGCACCTGCTATCTCCATAACTGGATTGCTTTTCCAGGTGTCATTATTTCCAATAGATCTGACTTCAGGTCTGCCCATAACATAGTGACAGTTGCCTGGAGCTCCCAAAGTCAGGTGCCATCCCTTCCAGTCTTAGCCCTCAGATCAAACCTCCTGTTGTATACCTTTCACTGGGTGGAGTTCACCCACTCTCCCTGGGACTGGATGTTAAGATTTCTATGCATCTCCCCAGCTAACAGAGGATCCACCTTTTCTACTAACTGCTTTCTCGAGCCCCCTACCGCCCCCCCGCTGCCTTCTCCTAGGCTCTATTTTTTCATTCACTTATGCTGTATGACAAGTGCAAGCATGTAGAGGATTTTCACTAAATGTTTTTTTAACTAAATGATGTTTAGGTTAATGAAGGGGATGGAAGGATAGTCACCTGAAATGTTCATGGATTTGGATATGAAAATCAACTAATCCGAATGGATACCAGTCACAGAGCTGAAAGAAAGTTCTGAAGGCCCCAGTAGTACCAGGTATTAACTCTTGAGTGTTTTTTTCTTGGAGGCAGTCTTGAGGACTCAGGCTAAGGGACTAGGAAGCAGCAGAATTCTTGAAGGGATCAGGGTAGTGACTGCTTATCAACCTGTATGAGAAGTGGTATTTCAAGACAATCTAAGCAACAGAATGTTTGTTGCTTTGGAATTATCGTTTCTTTAGGTCTTATTTTTGTAGATTGACCTTTTAAATGAATATCTATCTTTGAAAGATAAAATGTCTTTAAATTTCATGCTGATGCTTCCAATTCAAATTCCCAAATCAGTATTCTTACTTAACTTCTAGGTCGTATTTGTAACTTTTTTCTTTTATACCAAGAATTCTGGTTCTCAATATACAGCCCATGATAGAATTAGAATAACATGATTGCAATGCTAATAGCAATATGACTGCTGAAAACTGTTAAAAAATTTTGGCATATAACTTACCCATTTCTACCATTTAAATATATCTATTTTATAACTTTATTGTAGGAGCATATAGTTATTATGTCCATATTCTTTTAATTTTCACTTGTTTTAGTTTTATAAGTCTTTACATATTTAATACTACCACACCTTATGTTTAGGCCTTTCTAGTCATTTTTGTTTGAAGTTCATTTTCTAACAGGAAAAGGCAATCATGAAATCAACATTCCTGGATAGCATTTTGTTTGTGTACTTTATTCTTGAGTTAGATTTGCTAGATATAAAATGTTTGGCTTTATTCTCAGATTTTCTATAGACAGAGACAAGATGTTGTTAACCACCAGCTCTAGAATTATGCCCTTCTAGCTCTCAGATAATCCCAGAAGAGCTTTTCTTTCCAAGTAATTCCTACAAGTCTTGGAATTAGCTCTGATTGATTCACATGTCATGTTCTCATATTTGAGATGATCACTGTTGCCAGGTGATTAGAGTGCACACATAAACCAGATATGGATTACGTATCCTTCCTGGATCTAAAGACTGGGATTGCCCTACCTGAGCCAAATGGTTCAAGAGTGGGAATGGGTTCCCAGAGGACCATAAGGATGCCGTTAGTTGAAGAGGCAGGAATCTAGATTAAATGAGCAAAAGCACAGAGTTCACTATAGTGTCACATGAATAGATTTTCCTCATAGCATTCTCTAGTATTTCTAAGAGTAAAAGTGCCTCAAAGGCCTGCTTTTGTGACCCTCACAACATCGAACCAGAGGCCTGGCATTTACTTGGGTGGACAAAAATTGCCACAACACCCAACTACTTAGAAGAATGTGGTAATACCCATTTTGACAGTATGAGTCTTATGGTCAGATCAATTGCTAGGATATTTAACTGAAAAACTGTTCAGAGCTATCGTTTGACAATAATGCATAAAGAAAAGAGACCAACATATAGAATAGCCTGTGATCCTTGAATTCTATAAAATATAATCAAGTAGAATTTTCTTTTAATGCTGAAAGTGGTTTTTATTTCTAGCAACAGTAGCAGAAGAGAATGTTATGTGTCTATATCATATACAACAAAATGATGAAAGATGCTTTCTCATATCAAGTCAGAGACTTTAAAAGTAAAGTTTCATAGACTGGATTGTAGTTGGATACCAACTATTATTTTAGGTGGTAAAAAATGAAATAACAATGTGTCCACTAATGTGTAGGGAGCAGAACTTTTGTAGATAAATAATTTAGATGCATAATAAAAATATTTTAAAGACTTGTTTGTAATAAACTTTTTTCCTTCTGACTTTTCATGTTACTTGGGCTTGATCTATGGAATGACGGAAATTTGCCTTTTTTCGTGGATTTCTTACTACAACTTCCTTAACAGCAATAGGGAGCCCCAAATAACTTTAATTGGCATATAAATTTCTACTATTAATTTACAAATTAAATTTCTTTTTAAAAATCTCCCAAATATAATTTATCTGCTTGAAATCTACTTTTGGCATTCCCTCATGGAGTAGAGATTTGGCACAGCCCACATACAAACAAGAACGCAGGTTCATATCCCAGGACCAGGTACAAAATGAACAGCTAGACAAAAATAAAGTGCCTTAAAAAAAAGAAATCTACTTTTCTGACTGTTTTAGATACAAGAGGCATACTAATAATTTGGCACAGTAAAAGGTGGTCTAAGTTTACTTCTGAAAAAAAGATCAAATAGAATAAGCTCTTCATTGTTTTTTATATTCTGGCATCAGAACCTGAATACTGATTGTTTCTCTCGCTCTCTCTCTTTTCATACCATTCATTTAAAACACTCAGACAAAAGCTGGATTTCTCAATTTATGAAACATAGTAGGCTTTGTCAGGGAAAACGATAATTTTCCACAAACTCAGATGATGTATCTCCCAATGACTTTTATTAATTTTAATTTTAATTATGAGGCACTTTCAGATTTTTCATTTCAAATTTAAATTGAATGGAATTTAATAGAATGTTAGAAGATGCAGTAATTTATATACATACACGTCAACTTAGAAATTCCAGATCTATTCCTTATGTACTAAACAAATTACTGAAAGATAATTATAGCTTTATAAAATTATTATAGAATTTATAGTTTATTATTTTAACTATATTCCAATTCTGTCCTTATATTTGTGTCCTGAACACACAAACACATACTTCTTTAAATTTTTCCAGGGATTCTTTGTATGAGATACAGCTTGTCTTTAGATATTTTCTGACTTTTCACTTCTGTATAATAATTTAGGCCCCATGAATGCATTCTTCTAGTAATTGGTGTCTCTATAGTTTGCTTCCCTGATCAGTTTGGAGAAACTCTTTCATTTAACAGGACAAACAGAACATGGAAAATTCATTATGTTCAATAAGTGCCCAGTTCCATCAGGTCCTTTTATAGAGGGTCGCCTCTCATGATGATCACAGGTCCTCTTGGGAAATATGACCGTTCATATCATTGCCATCATAGAAATGTCTCCAGCTAAGTTTCCAATATAAGATGAGTTACAACTCGATAGAACAGCTTTTTCAAATGTTAACGTCTCAAATTCTCAGAGCTCTGATCACTCCTTTCTATCCTCTCATTGGTCAGCAAACGACCTCCTACATTATAAAGGAGATAAAAACTCCATTTTCTCAGTGTAGAACATATAAGTATTACCCTTCTCCCTGTTGTTATAATAGAGAGCCTATTCCTAGTGATTTTTAAAATGTTAACCCCTGTTCTCTTAATTTAGGCTCTATTCCCTCCCTCTTTCTAAGGAACATTGCACTATTCACACTTTTTTCTCTTACATATTCAAACTAACTTTCTCTCAGACCCTTTTCATCACGTTTTGTTATTTGCTTCTTTGTTTTAAAATAATTTTCTAATTTTTTAAAATGCTATATTCATTTTAGGATATTGAAATTGCACCTGTCTGTCAGTATTTTACACATCCCACAACCAGAGTTCTAGTGTCTTTTATCACCTTGTTTCCTCCTTTCTTCCTTTCCCACTCCCACCCTCCTGGTAGCCACTGTCTTGTATCTTGTGAATTTTGTTGATGTTCCTTCATTTGCTTTATTTCATTATATTCCACATTTGAGTGAAATCATCCTGTGCTTCTCTTTTTCCTAATGACGTATATTTCACTTAACATGATTCCCTCCAGTTCATCAGGATTGCTGCAAAGATTGTTTGTCTTTTGTAATAGCTGCATAGAATAACACCGAGTATACATACCACAGTTTCTTTATCCAGTCATTTGTTGATGGGCATTTAGTTTGCTTCTATGTCTTAAATGTTTTGAACTGTGCTATTTCATCAAGTTTTAAATACATTAATGTTATTCCCAATTTAAAAAATCACTCACTCCCACACCCCTCTCCAACTACCATCTTATTATCTCTTCTCCTTCCCTTCATGGACACACTTTTTGAATGTGTGACTTAAGTATTCGTATAGCTGCTTTGGTTGCCTTCTCAGTATTCGTCTCATCTTATTCCTACAGAAACTAATTCTGTTAGAAGCAGCAGTGGGTTAAACTGCATTTCCTAGTCTCCCTTTCAGCTACGAGTGGCCATGTTACACAGTTCTGATCAGTGGCCTGTGAGATGAAGTCAACTGGGGATTTACAGAAGCTTTTGCTTTCCTGTATAGGCATCAGACCTTTTCCTCTGATATTTGTTCTCCCTGCCTGGAACATTGACTTGAGAATGAGCAGCCAACCTGCATTCACTATTTAAAAAGAATGATTCTGGGACACTAAGGACATCATGGAGCCACAATACCAGCCTGAACTGTCACCTTCTGTGGTTCATATCATGAGAAAAATAACCCTATTTAGTTTAGTCATCAGATTTCATTACAAATGCAATTCCTAATCTAACTCTTACTCTCTACATTTCCTTAACTTCCATGTGCTCAAACCATTCCATTCTGGCTTCTGGTCTTTCATTCCACTAGGCTCACCAGTGACCCATGTTGTGAAATCCAGGGGACATTTTCAGTTCTCATATTACTTAACCTTTTGGCAGTGGTTGGCACTGTTGTCCAAGGCCTCCTTTTTGAAACATTCTCTTCCATAGCTTCCTTGCCCTCTCTGGGTTTGCTCCTTCACCTCCAGTTACCTCTTCGTATCCTTTGTGTTTTCATCTTCCCTTTCTAGCCACATTCATCATCTTTCAGCCTCTAAGACATACCCTGGCATTAGCCACATAGTCTTACCTGTGTCTGGAATGCTCTTAACTTCCTGCTTTTGCCAGCTAACTCTTTCTCATCCTTCAGTTTTCCATTCATTCTTCACTTTCTCAGGGAAGCTGCCTTTGACGTCTTTGTGAGGTCATAGCTCTTACACACAGTTTTACATTTTTCTTTTTTTAAAGAAAGGAAGGGAGAGGAGGAAGAAACATTTTTAAGGAAAGGAGGAAGGAAGGAAGGTAGGAAGAAAGAACCTTCTTTTTTTTGTTTTTGTTTTTGTTTTTCATCTTGGTCCTGGATTAAAAGCCCAAGTCCTTGGTCTTTGTGTCGTCAACATGCCAGAGTCTCAGCTGCCTCAGCCACAAGGGCATGTCCCTAAATCTGTTTCCTTTTTGAGAAAAATTGATTTATTTCAGGAACTTTTAAAATTTAATATTTATTGAGGTAACTTTGATTTACAAAATATTATAAGCCCATATGTGCACGTTCACCATTCTTCAGATATATGCCAGCACACCACACCCACCACCAAATTATCAAATGTCCTTCACCACTGTCCACTGGAACCCCATCACCACCTGCTCCTGCCCCCCAACCCGCTTCCTTGCTGGTAGCTTTATTTCTATTGTCAGTGTCCAAGGGTTGGTTTTATCTGTTGCTTGGCTTTGTTTATTTATATTCTTCCTGTAAGTGAGATCATTTGGCATTTGTCTTCTTCTGACTTACTTCACTTACATAATCCCTTCTAGTTTAATCCATGTTTTTACAAATGACTAGGATTTCATCTTTTTAGGGATATATGTGTGTATACATATATACATATATATACATTGATATCTATATCTATATCTTTATATCTATATATATCACATCATTATCCATTCATCCCACGATGGACATGTAGGTAGTCTCCAATTCTGAAAATTAGTGTTTTTGTGTCTTTTAAGTAAATACTCAGAAGTGGGATCATGAGATCATATGGGATTTCCATTCTCAATTTTTTGAGAATCTCCATACTGCTTTGCATAAAGGTTGCACCAATTTACACCCCCATCAACAGTGTAAAGTGTTCCCTTTCCTCCACATCCTTGACATCATTTCTTTTTTGCAGATTTTAGGTAATAGTCTCACAGTAGTAAGGTAATATATTTTCATTTGCATTTCCCTAATAATAAGAGAGGAAAAACATCTGTATATCTTCTTTGGAAAAATGTCTATCCAACTCTTCTGCCCGTTTTTTAAATTAAAATTGCATCTCAGTCTATATTTTATATCACACCCCCATTAGAGTAATGTGTCTTACCATCACCTTTTCCCCTCTTCCACTTCCTCCCTCCCATAACCATAGTCCTGGGTCTTGACTTCTGCCAATTTTTTTTTTTTAAAACTGGGTTTTTTGTTTTTCTATTGTTGAGTTTTAGGAGTTCTTATATGCTTTGAATATTAAGCCCTTATCATAAGTATGATGTGCAAATATATTTTCTTAGTAAGATGTCTTTTTATTTTGGAGATAGTTTCTTTTGCTGTGCAGAAGCTTTTTAGCTTGGGGTAGTTTGCTTGGTTTTATTTCCCTCCTGGAAGAGTTGAATCTTTATAAACACTGATGTCATGGAACATATTGCCTATGTTTTCTTCTAAGATTTTGTGGTTTCTGGTCTTACATTCAAGTCTCTAATCCATTTTGAATTAATACTTGCATGTGGTAGTAGAGATTGGTCTATATTTATTCTTTTTCATGTAGCTGTCCAGTTTCCTAACACAATTTATTGAAAAGATTTTCCTTTCTTTATCATATGCTCTTGGCTTCTATGTCATAAATTAACTGACCATATATGTGTGAGTCTGTTTCTGGTGATCCACTGAGTGTTCTAGTCCACTGATTAGTGTCTCTTTTATTCCAGTACCATACATGTTTGATCACTGTTGCTTTATAGTGTAGCTCAAGATCTGGGAGTGTGATACCTACCATTGAGTTCTTTTTTTTTGTTATGATTGTTTTGGCTATTGGGGGTCTTTTGTGATTCCGTAAGTATTTAAAAAAATTTTCTTCTATTTCCTTGAAAAATGGCAGTGGGACTTGACTTGCATTAAGCTGTATATTGCTTTAGGTAAGATGGTCATTTTAACAATGTTAATTCTTGCCAAACCGTGAGCATGAACTATCTGTCCATCGATCTATATCTTCCTCTCCTTCTTTCATGAAAGTTTTAATTGAAAAGGTCTTTTACCTCCTTTGTTAGCTATATTCCAAGGTATGTAATTCTTTTTGATCTATTATAAATGGAATAGTTTTCCTGAATTCATTGTTTTCTGTATTATTGTTTACATATTAAATGAAACAGATTTTTGTATGTTGTAGCCTGTCACTTTACTGTAATCGTTGATTAATTTTAGTTGTTTTTATGGAATATTTAGGGTTTTCCACCTACATTATCATGTCATCTGCAAATAGTGATAGTTTTGCTTTTTCCTTTCCAATTTGGATTCCTTTTATTTCTTCTTATTGTTTAATTACTCTGGCTAAGACCTTCAATATGGCGGTAAATAGCTGTGTTAAGAGTGGACAGCCCTGTCTCATTCCTGATCTTAGAGGAAACCCTTTCAGTTTTTCACCATTGAGTATGATGTTGGTTGTGGGTTTATTATATACTGGCCTTTATTATGTTGAAGTATGTTCCTTCTATCCTAATTTTATATAGAGTTTTTAATCACAAATGGGTGCTGAATCTATCAAATGCTTTCTCTGCATCTATTGATATGATCATGGGATTTTTTCCTTATTTTTGTTGATGTGGTATATTACATTAATAGATTTAAATATGTTAGACCATTTGGTCATGATAGATGGTCTTTATGATGTATTATTGGATTCAGTTTGCTAATATTTTGTTGAGGAGTTTTGCTTCTATATTCCTTAAAGATATTGGGCTGTAATTTTCTTTCTTGCCAGAATCCTTGTCTGATTTTGGTATCAGCATAATGTTGACCTCATAGAAAGTGTTTGGAAGTATTCCATGTTCTTCAAAGTTTTGGAAAAATTTGAGAAAAATAGGTAGGTTCTCTGAATGTTTGGTAATAAGCACTTGTAAAGTCATCTAGTCCTGGGCTTTTTATTTGCGGGGAGACTTTTGATTACTTTTTCAATTTCCTTCCTTGTTATAGGTCTGTTCAGGTTTTTCATTTCTTCCTGATTCAGTCTCAGGTAGACTGACTGATTCTAAAAATTGTTCAGTTTATTGGTGTATAGCTCTTAATAGTAGTCTCATATGATGTTTTGTATCTCTGTATCTGTTGTAAATTCTCCCCTTTCATTTCTGATTCTATTTATAAGAGTTTTCTCTCTTTTTTAGTGAGCCAAGCCAAAGGTTTGTCAATTTTGTTTGCTTTTTCGAAGTACCAGCTTTTGAATGTATTGATCTTCTGAATTGTCCTTTTATTTCCATATCATTTATTTCTGCTCAAAATTTTATTATTTCCTTCTTTCTACTTACTTTTGGTTCAGTTATTCTTTTTCTATTTGCTTAGATGTAGTTATAATGTTTATTTGCAATTTTTCTTGTTTCTTGAGGTAGGACTCTTAGTACTGCTTTTGTTGTATCTGATAATCTCTAGTAACTCATGTCTTCATTCTCCTTTGTCTCCAAATATATTTTTTTAATTCTTCCTTGGATTTCTTCTTTTACCTGAGTCATTCAGAAGCATACTGTTTAGCTTCCATATATTTCAGAATTTTCCAGCTTTCTGTTTGTGGTTGATTTTTTTTCTGCCATTGTGATTAGAGAAGATGCTTGGTATGATTTCAGAATTTATGAAGTTGTTGAGACATGTTTTGTTTCCTAACATATTGTCTATTCTTAGACTGTTTCATGAACACTTGGGAAAAATATGAATTCTACAGTTGTTGATGAAGTGCTGGGTAAATGTCTATTAAACCCATCTATTCTAATTTCTCATTTAAAGTTACTGTTTCCCTGTTAATTTTCTGCCTGGTTAATCTGTCCATTGTTGTATTGTTTCAAGTCTCCTACTATTATTGTATTGCTGTCAATGTCTCTTTTTAGTTCTGTTAATAATTGCTTTGATGTTTTGATGTTCCTCCATTTGGTACATATATATTATTAAGAATTATTTCTGCTTACAGAATTGACCTCTTTATCATTATATAATATTCATCCCTGTCTATTGATACCTTATTTAGTTGGAAGGTTTTTTTTTTTTTATCTGATACAAGTATGGCTGTTGCTGCTTTTTTTTTTTTTTTTTAGGTTGCCATTTGACTGTAGGATTGTCCTTCAGCAATTGACTTGGATCCTATGTTTATCTTTTTGAAAGCTGAGTCACCTGAATGCAGTCACATGTTATGTTTTTTAAATCCATTTGGCCTGTGCCTTTTAATTGTTGAGTTCAGTCCATAACATTTAGGGTAATTAATTATATGCAACTGTTTATTGCCATTTTATTAATTGTTTTCTAGTTACTGCTGCAGACAGTTCCTTTGTTCTTCTCTTTCTCTTCTTAGGTGATTTGAAAGCAGTTATGTTGTGATTGATTTATCTTCTTATTTTCTTTGCTTTTTCCTTAGAGATATGTTTTGAGGTTACCCTGAAATTTTCATGAAAGGTTCTGTGCTTATAACCTGTTTTAGTTTAAAAGTGAGTTAGTCTTGAGCTCATTATAACCATCCATATTTTTATTCTCCTCTTCCTACATTTTATATTCTTGATGTCTTGTTACCTCTAAGTGGGATTTCTTTTAATTTCATAGAGCTTCCTTTAGCATTCCTTGTAAGGCTGGCTTCATGGTAATGAATTCCTTTAACTTTTTGTTTGTCTGTGAAGCTATATCATTCCTTCAATTCTAAGTGATACTTTAGCAGGCTAGAGTATCCTTGGTTGGGAATCCTTTTTTTTGAGCACTTTGAATATGTATTTGAATATATCATGATAATATATATATTATGAATATATCATAATATATATCATATATCAAACCCTTCTGGTTTGTAAAGTTTCAACTGACAGATCTGTCTTATGGGGAGCTCCTTTCTATGTAACTCATTTTTCTCTAGCTCGTTTAAGATCCTCTCTTGTTTTTGTTTGTTTATTTTAACATTTTAATGACATCATTTAATGTGTCTTTGTATAGGTCTGTTTGGGTCTCTTTTGTTTGCAACTCTTTGCACTTCCTGGGTTTGGCAATCTGCTTCCTTCTTCATATTTGGGAAATGCTCTTGTTTCTTTATATATGGTCTCTGCCCCCTCCTCTCTCTTTTTTCTTTCTGGGACCCCTGTGAGATGCATGTTATTCCTCTTAATGTTATGCCGTAAGTCCTCATGCTGTCTTTGTTTCTTTTCATTCTTTTTACTCTTTGCTGGTCTGCTTGAGTACATTGCATTGCCCTATCTTCTAATTCACTGATTCAATTGGAGGCCTCTTCCAGCCTGTTGTTGAACAGCTCTGTTGTGTTCTTTAGCTCCATGAATTCTGTTTGGAGCTGCCTCATATTTTCTCTTTGTTGTAGGTTTCTTTTTGTTCCTCTGTGGTTTTCTTGTACTCAGTGAGTATCATCCAAACTCTTCCTTTAAAGTCTTCATAAGGTAATTTATTTAAGTCTGTTGCAGTGAGATTCCCTCTGGGTTTTCTTTTGGTCCATTATTTTGCCTATAGTTCTCTGACTCTTTGATCTTTTTGGCATTCTCTTTTTATTTCTATGATGTAGGTTTCCCTGGTGTGTACAAGCCTTGTTTTAGGGTATCAAGTTGCACAGTATAGGACTGGGTGTAGCACTGGAATGCTGGCATCATTTAGTCATTTGATCTCATCACTCTTCAGAATTGTTGAAGCTCTAGAGCCCACTTTGTTTTGAGGTCTGATAGTCCAGGATAAAGGGACTGGAGAGGTTTCCTGCAGAGTCACTGGCATGAGCAGCAAG
Organism: Solenodon paradoxus; assembly: GCA_004363575.1. Classification (NCBI taxonomy): domain Eukaryota; kingdom Metazoa; phylum Chordata; class Mammalia; order Eulipotyphla; family Solenodontidae; genus Solenodon; species Solenodon paradoxus. The sequence continues at coordinate 380,258 of RJWH01000849.1, forward strand.
ACACAGAGGAGAGACCCAAGAATGTGTACCTAGTCTGCAAGCAGGATAAAGTCCCTGAAACCAAAGAATGGTATTCTTGTTCCTGGGAACCAATCAACTCCCTGCACAGGTGCTGCTGACCTGGCTATCTATTTCTGGCAGCCCAGGAAAAGCAATTCTAAGTGCACAATTACCCTAATGGAAGAGGGTGAGCATTTCCTCTCGGTGGTTTCCTGCAATGGTGGCCTTCAACTGGCACCATGAGGTAGCAGCATCTCGGTTTACAAGGAGACTAGCCCTCTTTCCACCGCTCTCCAGGTTTTTGGTTTAGCAACGGAAAGCCAGTTCTCAGGTATGATAGCGCCTGCTGAGGTGGGTCCATGGTTTTCATAGCTTGTCTCTGCTGCCTGAGCCACAGAGGGGGACAACTTTACCTTTTTTAGTATGACTCTTTGAATAAGTTGCTGCCCCCCTAAAATTATAGGTATCATGAAGACAGGAACTAGCCTATTTTTGTTCATCATTGTATTCCCAGAACACAAAATATTCCCCAATATACAATATGTGCTCAGTAATTAGTTTTTGGGATAGTAAATGAATGATTGTATAACTATATAGAAGTTTATTTGCTTACCATTTATTGTCTGTCTTCTTCCAGCTACATGAGAGCAGGAAATACTTGCATTGTCACTACTGTATATGCAGAATGTAACATACTATATGACACATATAATAAATTGATTAAATAAATAAAAGAAAAAAATATGAGTAGGGTTCCAAGATACATTCCAGTAGTTCTACTAGCAAGTCAGCATTTGGGATATATTTTGGAAAATATTACCCACTAGCTATTTTCACAATATGTCCTATCTAAAACAGGTTGTCTATAAAGATCTTGACTCTATATACTTTTCCTCTTTATTCCCACCATCCTATTTTCATTCATACTCATATTTCTCCTAGGTTAAATTGGACCGAACACTTTTTCTTAAGCATGATTTATTAAACTCTGTGCAAACTTAGATGATTTAGAGTTCATTATCTTTCAAGGCCAAATATCACATCTGTTTATGCTATTCCCCAAAGAAATTCAGGCACATATGGGTGCATCAGTAATTTTTTTATTTTGTTGTGGCAAAGGATTATTTCTGTTCTACATTTGACAAAGAATTTTACTTAAGGACAAAAAGTATTTTAAAATTAGAAATAAGTGTTTTCAAATGACCAAACTGAAAAAGTTTTTTTTTAAAAAAAGAAGAAAAAGAAAATTGTAACCTTTTAAGTCCCCTTCTTCCGTACCCCATGAATTCTAGGGTATTGAGATATCTGAGGTGCTCAATAAGGCAGACATGAAGAGTCCAATTACTCAATTGTGACAGCCCTAAAAGTGCCCCCCACCGACCTTGTAATCAGCTTATCAGAATCCTGCTCTTCCTCTAAGTTCAAGCTCCTGTCTTTCTTTCCTGATACCTTGTCCACGCACAGTTACTTCAACTTATTATGTATGTCAGAAAAATGTGTGTATATATGTGTGTATGTATATATACATGTATAGGTGTGTATGTATGTATATATGCGCACATATGTTTATATCCTTCCTCTCCAATCAGCCTGGGAAAAGATGGAACACATACCTTACATATTGTTGTAGCCTCAGGACCCAGTACAAAACCTTGTGAGTGTAATGTTTTGCTGATACTGCTGCTTATTTTTATTTTTGCTAATACAGTTTACCAAGCACTTGCTATTGTGCCAGGCACTGTTATGCTTAATGGGTGCTATTATTGTACCTTTCTCAAGGATGAGTTCAAGTAGCTTGACCAACTTTTGTAACTAGTGTACAGTGGACCCAGGTCTCAAACCCAGCTTATCAGATTCCAGAGCTATGGCTTTTAACCTTTAGGCTATCCTGCCCCTTGCCCCTACCCACCGTGAATATGCCAAACTAAAACCACATTGCATTTGCTCCTGACTACCTTTAAAGATACAAGCTGTCCAGTTTTGCTCACAACTAGTCAGGAGTATTTCAGATTGTCTCAAATGAAGTTATAAGCCTGTAAATAATTAAGAAAGAAACCATTTTGGAAAAATCAGTAAGGGGTAATGCCCACTCTGACATTTTGATGTGTATTTAAACACACAGCTCAGGGCTATAAAAAGCCACTATACTAAGATTGCAGAAGCATTAAGAATCACCTTGCCTTATTAATTTTTTAGAGAACTGTAAGTGACATTCTATCATCTCTGGGGAAATTTTTCCCTAAAGTGCCAAGCCTGTTGGTGACAAAGATGAATAAACTGACCTCTTTCTTTTTCCTTTCTCCATTCTCTGCCCCAGAGGGTTAAAAGGAAATCATCATTTTTAAGACTTAAACTTTATTTGTTGAAGTTTCTAACTAGTTAAACTGGAAGCAAGAAAAGCCATTTCATATTGGCAAGATAGTAGAAAGCATTTAGCAGCATTCCTGCTTAATGATAGTGGATTAGCCAAGGTTATTATTAAGTTTTAATCTCATTTAACTAATAAGGTCCATTAATACCCTTCCTGTGAAGAAAGAAAAATAAACACTACACAGGCTGTTGATATTTTAGCCAGCTTACCCTTTTTTATGATGAGTGAAAGGCACTCAAATCATGGACCACTGAGTTTCCTCGAAAGCTCTAGAAAATCAAACAGTAAGAGGAAAGTCCAGGGGTAAACTAACCCAGAGACTTAAACCTACAGCAAAGGTTCTCTAAACTAGGCATCAGAGAAGCAACATATGAGGGCAACTGGAAAAATCCTTGTTGCTCTCTGGGCTTGAATCATGCTGGCAGACTCTTTAACTAAATTTACTTGCAAGTTCTCTGAAGGGAGTGATCATGTTGCAGCAGAGTCACTTTTCATAACACTGCTTTGCAAGCAAGTTCCTAGGACCTTGTATATTTTTTGACTTCTGAACCTCATTATAAGTATAAAAATGCCAGCATTTCCATTACATGTCACAACTACACACAACATGAATATAAATATTCACTGGCAGTGGAAACTCCAATAATATATATGACTTATTAGAGTATATAATCTTCATTTTGAAAGACTTAAACCCTCCAGGAGGTATTTACCCCAAATTAGCATCCAAGAACACCTTGGAATATCTCTGTCTGGGCATAACCCGGATCTGGTTATAGTTAATAAATGTAATGCTGGTGTTGCTAACCTCAGGAAGGTTCAACAGCAGGTTCATATTCTGAGTGATAGGAAATGTGCTTGATTAAATTGTCTTGAGACCCCATCTGTTTTCTGGGGTTTCTTACCAGCACAGTAGCCTCTTTTACAAAGAATAATTGGAGTTTTCATATCTTTCCCAATTAAGTTGTTCTGTTCATTAATTGAGCATTACATTGCCCAAAAGAGATGCTCATTTGATTCAATATGCAATACTATTGGTTAATTTATTAATTAATGAAATATTTATTGAATACTTATTGTGTACCAAGCACTTGGTAGGTCTTAGAGATAGAAAAATTAATGACAAAGAATCTCAACCTCTTTCATCAATAAAATATACTTAGTAACCCAATAATTGGTTGATGAAATCCAGAAACCATTTGCTATCTATGTTTTATCCACCCAGCATCTTCAAAGTGAGTTTAGGGTCTTATCTCCTCATTCATTTAAGAAAATTTTGTTGGGTTCCAAAACTCTTCTCAAGGCACTGGAATGATGAAGATGAGAATACAATCCCCATCATCTCAAGCTTCCAATCTTGTGGAAGTAGGCCAAGTATACATGACCAGATGATGGAAGACATTGTAAACCAAAATAAACAAAGCATATGGGTCTTATCTGACAGTAATGAGGAGCTTTAGACAATCTTAAAGAAGAGAAGAGTGATTAAATTTGCATTTTAGAAGAATCCATTTGACAAAGACAAGGAAGATGCATAGTAAGGAAGGAGTGGCTGGAGGGAAAGAAACCAGAGAGGAAGAAAAATCAAATTCTAAAGCTATAGAAGGAATAGAATTAACAAAATTCAGAAACAAATTGAATGTGAAGACTGAGGGAGAAAATGAAGTCTAGGATGCCTTCTAAGATTTTGTCCTAAGTGGCATAGTAGGAGAATGAGGAACAGGATTAGTGCAAAAGTGACTTCAATTTTATGCATGTTTTATTGCATTTGCTTTTGGAACATTCTGATGTTGCGTTGAGTTTGCTGTTGTAAATGTTTGAAACTCATGGAAGATTAGGATGGGAGATAAAGATTTAGAAGTCGTCACTTTATAGATTGTAACTGAAACGTGATTATAAATGACCTTGCCAGTTCTGTAGTCACCCCATGCTACTCCATATCCTTTATACTCATGCAGCATTCATTTTTTAAATTAATTTATTATTTATTCATCTATTTAGTCACTTGGTTGACTTTTATATATGGAACTCTGATATCATATTAGAAGTGAAATGACAGACTTTGAGTATGCATAGATGAATAAGCTTTGATTCTCGACCCTAAAGTGTCTCATAACTTGGCTGTTGATTACAAACTGACTAATTCTCTTTATTTTGTGTATGTCTAAGTCTTATGTCTCGAAGAAGATTAAGTCTACAAAATAAAAGGCACTCTCTTAGACTCCTTTTAAAAAAGTCCCATAAGACCTAGCATGGAGGTCTATTCTTAGTAGACATTCAGTGTGAACTCTGAGAGATAGATTGACTTACTTATTTAAAAATATACACCAATTTTATTTTTAAATAGTTTTGGGGAAAGGGTAATAACTATAAAAATATTAAATTTTCATTGTAAAAAATTTACAAATTACATTAAAAAGATAAAGTAATAATCATTATAACATATTGTCCAAATATAACCACTAGTAATATTTTATTCAAAATATTCATAATTTTTGTTCCAAGTTTCAAAACATACATTTATTATATTTTTGGTGTAAGGGATCATACTGAACATATTTTTGTGTCACTTTTTTCATTTAGAAATGCAATATCATGAATATACTCCCATGCAAGTAAATATAGTTCTTTTTTTAAAGGAAAGGTGTAGGCAGGAATGAAGGCTAGTAGGCAGCAGGCAGGAAGTGAGATGAGGAAGTAGCATTTATTTTATTTTATTTATTATTTTATTATTTATTTATTATTTTATTTTAATTAATTGTTCATCTCATTTGGTTGTTTCCCCCAGCCCCAGGATGTGAACCTGTGTCCTTGGGATGTGTATGGACTGTGTCTGGTAGCCTTATCCACCAGGACATCAGAACGTCCTAAATAAAATTTTCGTCATTATTTAATTATTAACTGTTTCACTGTATGACTATATCATAATTTATTTAGTAAGTCCTGCAGTGATGGAAACTTAAGCTGCTTCCAAATGTTCATTAGTATAAGCAGTGAAATGATGAATATCTTTGTACTTAAGACTTTATACATTGTGTGGTCTTTTCTGTTTAATAAATTCCTAGAAATGAGTTTATATGGTTGTAAGATTTCGAGTATATCAGTGCACCCTGGTGATTAGTTCCACTGCCTCCAGCTGAGTGTAGTCCATATACATCCCAAGGAAAACTAAATAAAAATAAATTTAAAATGTTGCTTCCTCCTCTCTCTTCCTTCCTGCTTGTCTTTTTGCCTTCATTTCTGCCCACACCCTTCCTTTGGGGAAAAAGAAAGACTGAATATATCACTGAATTGTTTCCCAAGTATGAGATTATGGGTTTGAGTTTCAAAATTCTACTTAAAATTCTTTATTAAGACTATTTAGAGGTCTTAGGTATGAAGAGAGGTATGACTTTAAAAAATAGAATATAGCACATAGACATAAGAGTTTGCAAATCAAAAGTCAGATTGATAAAATTTTATAAAATGAAAACACACGTGAAACCCAGGCTAAGAAACAGATCCAAAACCCAGAAGGCCTCTTCTACCTTCTAGTAACTGCATCTCTTGCCCACTTTATTGCCAAGTGGCTCTGAACTAATAACTGAACATGGTGTAGGTGCTAATGCCTGGATAATTCTGCTCAACATGCATCCATTCTAGGAGCTTCCCAGTGTTTTCTCAGAGCTGCACTTCAGTCTGAGGTGCTTCCCACTCAATACTTCTTCCTTTCCCTTTTTCTCTTCCAGGTATCAGACCTGCCCCCATGGTCTAAATCCTTATCCGCATTACTCCTGCTCCTTTTATCATTTTGTCCTTTAACAGATGTTACTACTTACATTTCTAATTCTGCCTAAGTCTGCTGCCAGAGGACTCGCTCAACTAGAAGAGGTGTGAAATGACATGCTCAGTTTGAGGACTGAACTGCATAGCTCCTGCTGATAAGGAGGACCCCATCCCAAGTAATATGAGGGCTCAGACAGTTTCAGTCACAACTGGTGACCCAGTTGCTAAAAATATCTGTAGTAGATGACTTGAGAGTGACATCCCAGTGGGAATGCCCTGGCTGAGATGATTCAGGCCTTTTTAAGTGCATGTACTCTTCAGGGGAGGGAGAAACTATACATAAGAACAATGGAATTGTTTGGGTATTAAAAAGTTGCATTGACCTCCTATGGAGAAATAATTGGAAGTAGAAGGAAGTTAACAAATGGTTATGGCTAAGTATAAAAACCAGAGAGGGTCTTTTGGATAGCCTATAGAGTGGAAGAACTACCACAACCCAGGAGCAAACTTAGGATCTGATGGGAGCCCCTAAAACAGTTGAATGCTCAGCCAAAGCAGGCCTGTTATATCCTGGTTAAGAAAATCTGGGACCCTGAAACATGGGATTGGAATATCTAATGGATATCCTTAAAGGTAGTGCCTCCATAATCTTCCCTGAACCCCTAGAATCTATAGAGGTAGTCCACCCCTCCCTGTGCAGGAAAACACTGCAGAGGCCTCTCCCTTCAAGATAACAGATGCCCTTCTTAGGAGCTATGCCCATCTCCTCTCTTGGATTCCAGGTTGATAGTTATTGTTAAATTCCCACATAAGTTGACTTGGACATACCTGACCTAGTAGGAACATTAGTGTCCCTCCCTCCGTTCATACTATAAGTGGGCACCCAGTATGGCCAACTAAAGAAGGAAGAAAAATCCAGGCAAGCTTGATTTGCAAATGAGTTGTCAGTTGTGAATAAAAGCTTTGTCATTGTAACTAGCACAACAGCCAATGAATGGAGTGGCTATGGTAGCAGAGATCAAGAGTACATATGGGTCCTCTGAGCTCTGCGGGATTAGAGAGTCTGGTCAGGGGGTGCACTTTTTTTAAAAAAATAGTAATATTTATTGTTTATTTTGTTCACAATGCTATCTTAATTTTAGGATATTGAAATTGCATCTCAGTCTATAGTTCACACCTTGTCTACCACTAGAGTTCCAGTGTCCTTTATTACCACCTTTTCCCCTCTTCTTTCCCTCTGACCCCCATAACCACAGTCCTGTGTTCTGCTATTTTTGTTGGGATTTGTGTGTTCATTTGTTTCATTTCATTATATTTCACATATGATAGAAACCATCCTGCATTTCTTTTTTGCTTTCTGACTTATTTCGCTTAACGTGATCTCTTCTCGGTCCATCTAGATTGTTGCAAAGGGCACAATTTCATCTTTTTTAATAGTAGCATAGAATTCCATTGAGTATATATACACCAGAGCTTCTTTATCCTGTCATTTGTTGAAGGGAATTTAGTTTATTTTCATGTATTGGCTATTGTGAACTGTACTACTATGAACATAGGAGTCCAGATGTTTTTTCTGATGAGAGAATCTGTGTCTTCTGGGTATATACCCAGAGTGGGATTAGTGAATCAAATGGTAGATCCATCTTTATTTGTTTGAGGAATCTCCATAATGTTTTCCAAAGAAGCTGCACCAATTTACATTCTCACCAACAGTGTAGGGAGGGTTCCTTTTTCTCTACATCCCCTCCAATACCTGCTATTTCCAGTCTGTTTGATATAGACCATTCTCACTGGTGTGAGCTGCTATCTCATTGCAGTTTTTGATTAGAGGGTCTGGCCAGGGAGTGCACTCATGTCAGGGGACATAATGAACTACAGACTATGTTTCTGTCTAGGCACTTTGGATTCTTGTGTCTTGAGGACAGCAGACAAGAAGAGTCACCATCTTTCTGAGGTCATTGTGCCTGATCAACAAGTAGAGGTAGGGCTCCTGTTACACAGTGGAGGACTAGGGAGGAGTATGTGTAAAACCAGGTGACCCATGTTGCTGCCTCTTGTTCACTCTGTTGTTGAACTGTGACATTGAGTGGTCAAGTATAGCCAAACCAGCCTGAGAAGGGTGTGGTTAACAAGAAGATGAAAGGAGCTGCTCCCTGAACATGTGCAGAGAAATGAATCTGTGCAGCACAAGGGGTGGACTGTGACAATCATGGATAGGTTCCCTTCAAGAAAGAATCCGCGATCCATTTCAAGGGGAACAATTAACTGACAGCCTCAAGTTAATTACATTGGAGATCTGCTGCAGTATTTGAGCTGAGGTCATGCTTTCCCCAGACTGAGCCTCGCAAGGGTCTGCCCAGCACTGTCCCTTATATTTGGGAGTATCTCTATCTAAACTCCAACCATGAATTCCAGCAGGAACAAGCATACTCTTTTATTCCTGGCACCCATGGTCAAAATTGGTTGGTCTAAGGATTGGTGCCTACTTTTAAAAAGAAAAGCTACATCTGAGAAGAGAGTCTCTCCAGTGGAGGAAGTTGCAAATGATAGACTCAAGAATTGTTGGTTTCTGGCTTTGCAAGGTAAGCCCATCTATGAGAAGAAACAATGAAGTCAATACACAGAAGCACAGAGACAAGAAATGGTGTCCGTGGTGATGGTCAAATTCTTGAGCGTGAAAGGTTCCCATCTCTCCTAGAGTTTGATTTCTATAACCTGCTCCTTCTACTGGGTACGATAGTGTAGTATGCTTCTAATATATATTCTAATTGAAATCAGATGTCCATCATGTGTAACCACATAAAGTCCTGATATTCATTTAGAATTATCCTATACCAGTGTTAATAGTTAACATTGATTGAATTGAGATTTTATTATATTCAGTGACCTGAGTACTTCACATTTATGAATTCATTTAGTCCTCTCAGCAACAATGTGAATCAACCCACATGCTCCCTCTCTATTGCTTTTCCTAATGTAAAGAAACCAAAGCTACTTTATTTTAAAATAAAAAAGAAATCTGCATGTCCTTTTAAAAGCAGATTTTCGTATGTGCATCTTTAGCATTTTAGTCTCTTTCCCATTGTTGATATCTCTGATTTTCTGCTTGAGCAAGACATGTTTACAGTTACAAGTGTCCTTCAATTCCTTAAAAAGGCCCATTTTTAGGAATAGGGAGCATATACATAAGTAGAACTGATAATTTCCTATAAATACACATTTTGGAACCTCTAACAGTAATTCAAAGTTTGACAAATATGAATACATACATGGTCAAAACATGTACATCAGGATGGAAATCCAAAGATTCATCTATCAACAGAGACATCTAGAAGACCAAATAACTGTCTCTAAGAAGCCTGAAATCAGTGGCAGTGTCATTCCCTTATGTGAAGCATCCACAAAACTTCTGCTGTTTTTTAAATGAAATACTCTAGAGAGGTATAATTAGGGCTGTGGTACCTTTCCTATCTCAAGCGTAAGAAGAAGGATGGAGAGGAAAGAAGAGTGAAGAGGCCTAGAATGATAAAAGATAGGGAAATGTCTTTGAACCCCACTGCTTACCTGAAACTTCCATTAATACTAAGACCCTACCTCTGGATAAAAGTTGTCCAACAGAGATTCAGTGCATGCCAATATTTTTAAATTTTCCAATAGACATTACAAATTTGTTTCTAAAAATAGGTGAAATTAAATTTTAATTATTTAACCCAACATAGCAAAAACAGTCATTTCAACAGGTAGCCAAGTAAAAGTTACTAATAAGCTATTTTACATTTATCTTGTAATACAAGTTGTTGAAACAATATATTTTACATTTACAGCAAATATCAATTCAGATGCTAATTGTATTTAGTTTTCACAAATTTTTAAATTAAAAAAATAGTTTTACATACCAAATTGTTAAAAAAAACTTAAAATTTTCAATAACTGAAGCATCTGATTTTATATTTAAATATAAAAAAGAATATAGTTTTGTTAAAAAATTTTGAGTAATTATTTAATAAAAATTTAAATATGAACTAATAAAAATTAAATAAAATTAAAAAACTACTTCCTCAGTCACATTTTAAGGGCTTAGTAACTACTTGTGGTTAGTGACTATTGTATTTAGATGAACCATATAGAGAATATTCCAACAGAACAGAAAATGTTATGGGACTACACAGCTCTAGATGGTTTAGTCTTTGGTGTACAATAAACTTCATTTACTACTTGAACGGGCCCAGTGAGGAAAGTGAATTATGTACTCAAAACAGGTTGCCTAACTTTCCAAAAGCTTTGTAATGCTTCTCCCTTGATTCCTAGACTGACTTCTCTAGGTCCTCTACCTTCAGAAGGCTGGTAAAGAGCAAGGACCCTGGAATCAGAGATCCAGATTTTAATATCAGCTCATCACTTGTAGACTTCCAGCAGGTTGATTATTTTCTCTGAGACTTTGTTTGTTTTTCATAAATTAACACTAATTTTTTTTTTAAATGAAGACAAAATGTTTTTTGTTTTTATTTTTAAAGGAAAGGTGCAGGCAGGAATGAAGGTGACCAGGCAGGTTGGCAGGCAGGTAGAGCTGGATGAAGAAATTTTATTGTTTATTTTATTTAGTTATTCATCTTGGTTGTCCTCCCCACCTCCAGAGCTCCCTCTCCTAGACCGGGGACTTGAATCTGGGTCCTTAGGATGTATGTGGATATGTCTAGTCTGGTGGCTTTATCCACTAGGCCACCAGAGTGCACCAACCATAACATTTTAAAGGATTGCTGTGAAGAGTTATTGAAGTAATGTGCACAAGACATTTAGCACAATGTCATTCACACAGAGACTAGATGGTAAACAAATGTAGGTGGTGAGGGTAGATGACTTCTTCAAGATGTCTAATTGTGTAAGTTTACAAATGATATGATGAATGTAAAGCAATTAGCACAATGCCTGGTATGTAACAATAATAAAATAAATATTAGCCACTATTATTACTAATTTTTATCATTATTATAAAGAATATATTTTAAGGAGAAAAAAAAGATAATGATGACCATAAGGAGATGTGAGTTTAGGGAGGATTTTCTTTTAAAGGCCCCATTCCTTACCATATTAGAAAAAAAGAAAAAGAAAAATAGCTTTAAAAACCTTATCAAAGAAATGTGCATTAATGGTTCAAAAAAGCAATAATTCTCTGTGATACATTTTCCCAACCCAGAGGCAATAATTTTGAACTCCTTCTGTGTTGTTGTAACATCCATATCACTAATTAACCTCCTACATGACTGTTTATTATCAGTCTTAGACATTATCTTTGACTTCTTGATATGTTGAATTAGAATTTAGTTCACTTAAACCCTCTTTTTCTCCCTTTCTCATCCAAAATGATTGTATCACCATTCTCAATTTCTGTGCTGGCCACCTTCATTTTTTTTAAGCTTCATTCTTTTTTGTTTGTTTGTTCTTTAATCATAGATAGCATCCCTTAACTTTCCAGGTGAGGACATGTAACCTACTCTTCCCACTACATCTCAAGGGGAAGCATTTGTTTTGCTTTTAAAACGTGGGAGATTCTTGAAAAGAATCAATGAAAATTAACAACTGAAATAGATGATGAAATAGTTTTTGGCATGAGGTTCCTGGAGAGGTAGAGAGAATGAGTTCAGAGCCCGGTCAAGCATCTCTATAAGAGCACACCAACTTCCTACACAAGTCTTGGAATCTTCTGGAACATGTGGAACTCCTTTGCATCCTGGATCCAACCCAATAAAATTCCATAAATTCACTTCTTCAATTATCACCTTATTCTTTTCTTTCCTACCTATAGTTTTAGTTCAGGCTTTCAGTGTTTCTGAGTTGGGCAATAGATTTCTAACTGATCCCTCTTTCTCCTCACTTTCCCCACTCAAGTCTATCTTCCACTGATGCCAGGTTAATCTTCTTAAAGCAGAGCTCTCATTATCTTACTTCCTTATTTAAAAGCTGTAGTCTGGCTTTCACAGTCTGGTCCCAGCCCCAAGTCGGGTAGTGGAAGGTTCAATCAGGGAGGCATGAGGTCAAGATCAGAGGCAAATGGAACATGTTCCCCAGGTACAAAGTTCCACAGGCCTGCCCATTCAGCAAGAACTTCAGGGCTCTTCCAGAAGATACAGAGGCTGGTTAGGCATCCCAGATGTATTTGTTGCAAAGTCAGGTAACTATAATATGGGCTCTGATTGAGAAATTTTCTTAATATTTCCTTTGGAAAGTCAGAAAAGAAGAAACACAAAAAGAAAATAAACATGTAAAAGTTCAATATCACCAGTCTAGGGTGGCAGCCATAAGAAAATATGTGCACTATTTTTAAAAGGGCTTCCTTTGTTTCCATTATTAAATGAAATTAATAGCTGGACAGTTTAACTGGCAGCTGCTTTCCCGTCCTTCTCTGGTCTGAGTGCTTTGGTGATCTGGATACGCCTGGCAGAGGGCAGTAACTGCAGAGAGCATGTGAGGCATGTATCTCTGTGTCACAGAAGCTCTGACACTGAGCAAGATATTTTTAGAAGTGACCTTCTAGGTTCCAAGGAAAAATAAACAGATGCACATGATTTCCTCTGAGATTCTCCTAGTAAACAAATTGACATTCACACACTTGCTATTATTCTGTGATCTGAATCCAGGTCTCTTAAAAATCTAGCTCAGGTAGAAAACTTTATTGAAAACTTGAAACTAGTCAGGATAAAGAGAAGAATAACTGAGTGAAACTTTACAGCTTCTAGCTACTTGGCCAGAAAACTAAAGGTGAAACAACCCCATGTTATTCCCAATTCTTGGGAAAAGTGTATTTTTAAATAAAGTATCAGTAGTCCCTCCTAAAACTATTGCAAAAGCCTGTTATTTACTTTCTTGCTTTATATTTTACATTATTCTCTTTGGTTCTTTTTTTGGTTTTCTTGTGTAATGTGCTTATTATTTTTAATTGAGCATAATAAAACATATAGAAAGGAAAAAAAATCCCCATAATCCTGCCTCTTATTAATAATTTGTTACATATCCTTCAGATATTTTAATATATATACTTATATGTACATAACAACAAAAGAAAAATATACTATTTTATAACTTTCTTTTGTCTATTACTATCTTGGGCACCTTTCCATGTTGGAATAATAGATCTCTCTCACTCTATTGATGGACATTTAGGTCATTTCCAGTAAACACTGGAATAAAATATTATTATAAAAATGCATAAATAAGCATCTCTGAACTGATTTTTTGAGCACTTGCATGAATGTTTCTGCTGAATACTTTCTGGAAAGAACTTCTAGCCCAAATTATTTACATATTTAAAGAGTTCTAATTCCATGATTTCCAAATTGATTCACCACCTGTCACCACATGAAGATAAATTTCTTATCACTTAATTCAGTGGCTGGCATATATCCTAAGACTTAACACCTAATGCGGTACCTGGAATAAAATAGTTCATTAATTACTGTTAGATTAAATCATCATAAATATTAGTTACTGTCCTAACTGTGAAAAAGTGATGTCCTTAACATTATTGAAGTACATTGCCCTGTCTTACTCTTAATTGTTCCAGACCACTGAGTTATAAAAGTGCTGGCAAAATGTTAGATTCATAGTAGCAGTAGTAAATATAATAATAATAGTATATGCCGTAATTCATAACACTTCTGATTGTCTCCTTGGTAGCAAGCTATTGTTATCACCTGAAATCATAGAACTGTAGATTAAACAGGAGCCTAGACTTCAAGCAATCTAAATGTCATTTGTTTATTTTTTTAATGTGAAGAAGTGAGCACCCAGAAAAGTAGTTACTGACCAAAGGTTTGAGAATTAATAGATGCTAAGTATGGCACCTCTTATTTCCTAGCTTCCTTTAGTGATTTGAATGTGCGGATTTATTATAGCTTTACTTCATCTTACTATATCATAAAGACAAAGCACATTGTTGAGTGAGATGTTTCTTTTTTTGTTTTTTTAACTAAAGGCAGGAATGCAAGTGAGCAAACAGGCAGGCAGGAAGAGGGAAGAGAGGGGAGGAAAGAGCACCTCATTCATTGTATTTAGTTGTTCACATGCCCTGGGAACTGAACCTGAGGCCTTGGGATGTACGTGAACTGTGCCCAACTCTTACTCCACCAGAGCACATCAGAGACTTGTAGTTCTGTCAATTTACCTGCCTAAAGATTTCCTCATTGCCTTTCTAATTTTCTACTTCAAGTCAGCCAAGGATTGGAAACAAGCTAACCAAATTTAGTAGAACTTATGTCTGGCACACCACCGTGGCTCGGTGGCTAAGGTACAGGCCATGTTAAAGCCCAGGGGACACAGGGTGGGCTATAGGGAGAAAAAAAGCTGTATGTCGAGTGGTGGGATCTGACTGTGATCATGTCTAGGTTTCCCTAAGAGTGAAACACAGAGTCTTAATACCTGTCAGTTATTTTGGTTACTCAAGACAGCTGTGTGTGTGTGTATGTGTGTGTGTGTGTGTGTGTGTGTGTGAGTGTGTGAGTGTGTGTGTGTGTATCTGTACTTCCTAAGTTTTAACAGTTTAGGAACAATTTTCCATGTTCAAGATAGTTAGGATATTTTATGTGTGTATATATACATGTATTTGTAAATATGTGTTTATGTGTATATATATGTATGTGTGTATGTATGTATGTGTATATATATATATATATATACATATATGCTGGAAGAAATCCAGAACATTTAAGATTTAAAAATTTGTCCAGTTCTAAGGAAGCAAGTAGCCAAAGGTGGTGTCTTCAGATGCTGTCAGCATTTGGCCAAAGGCTGTTTAAAAGACAGTAAAATAAATATCCTTTCTCTACCCCCTTTGCTGATATATAATGCCAGTTTTGGTTTCATCATCAGTGATTTCAGGATTAGTATTTGTGGCAAGCAGAATAATGATTGTCCATTGCTTTGTACAATAAAGTGGTCTAATAAAGATGTCCATGTCCTCATTTCTTGAAATCTGTGAACAAATTACCTTACACAGGGACAAGGGACTTTATGTGATTAAATTAAGGATCTTGCGATGGGGAGATTATCCTGGATCATCCAGGTGGAACCATTATAATTAACAAGGACCCTTAGAAGTGAAAGAGAGATGAGAGAGTCAGAGTCAGAGAAGTATATATGAGGACAAACATTGAGGTCAGGAAGAAACCATAAGCCAAAGAATACTGGTGGCTTCTAGAAGTTGGAAAAAATAAGAAAAAGTATTCTACCCTAGAACCTCCAGAAAGGAATGTAGACAACTGCAAATCCTCGCAGATACTTAACTGTTTCCAGTCTTGGATACCAGCCATCCTCACAGGTGTGAGATAGTATTTCATTATTGTGTTTCTTATAACCTATTTTAAATAGAAAGCAAGTTAATCCTGAGTTCATTCTAACTGTCCATTTTTGCTCTCCTCTGTCCCCCACATTTTATATTTTTGGTATCATGCTACTTCAAAGTTGGGTTTTTTCCTTCATTTTATAGAAATTCCTTTAATGTTTCTCGCAAAACTTGTTTAGTCATGATGAATTCCGTTAACTTTTGTTTGTCTGTGCAGCTCTTTATCACTCCTTCAATTCTAAGTGATAACCTAGTAGGGTATTCTTGACTGGAAGTCCTTTTCTGTCAACACTTTGAATGTATCATGCCATTTCTTTCTGGCCAGTCAAGTTTCTGTTAAGAAATCCACAGATGATTTTATGGAGGGTTCCTTGGATGTGACTCATTTTTCTCTAGCTGCTTTTAAGATAAGATTTTAACATTAATTGAATCTTGAATTTTTGTCTATAATTACAGTGTGCCTTGGTGTGTGTCTAAGATTATTTTGTTTGGAATGCTTTAAGCTTCCGGGATTTGGATATCTGTTTCCTTCCCTACATAAGGGAAATTCTCAGCTTTTATTTCTTCAAATAAGGTTTTTACCCCTTTTTCCCTCTGTTTTCCTTCTGAAGCCTCTAGGATGTGAATGTTGTTTTTATGTTGTTATTCCATAAGTCTCTTAAGATCTCTTCTTTTCATTTTTTTTCCTCTTTACTGGTCTGCTTGGATGCTTTCTACTGCTCCACTTTCTAGCTCACTAATTTGATCATAATTGTCCAGGATTTATTTCAGGGATGAAAGGATGGTTCACATACGTAAATCAATAAGTGTGATATACTAGATCAACAAAAAGAAGTATAAAAATAATATTATCATCTCATTAGACACAGAAAATGGATTTGATAAGATTCAACACCCTTTTATATAAGTCTCCAAAAATGAGTATAAACATAACATACTTCAATATAATAAAGGCTATATATGACAAATTCATTGCAAGCTTCACAGTCAAAGAGCAAAACTGAAAGATTTCCCTTCAAGATCAGCTGCAAGGCAAGGATGTCCACTCTCTTTGATATTATTTAATACAATATTTGGAGTCGTGGTCAGTACAATTAGACAAAAAAGCAACATAGGAGCTATCTAAATTGGAAAGGAAGAAGTAAAATCACTGCAGTTTTCAGGTGACATCATAATATATAGAGACTCTAGTAAAAAGCTGCTAGAAGCAATAAATGATTAAAGCGACAGGCTGCAAAATTAATATTAAAAAATCTTTTGCATTTCTGTATGCAAATAACAAACTAGCAGAAAGAGAACTCAGGAAAACAGTCCCATATATAGTTACATCAAAAAACTGAAATTCCTTTGAATAAACAATCAAAGAAGTGAAAGACCTGTACTCTGAAAACTACAAGACATTGTTAAAAGAAATAGAAGAAGACAGAAAGTAATGGAAAGATATTCCATGCTCATGGACTGGAATAGTTAACATTGTTAAAATAACCATATTACCTAAGACAATACACAGACTTAACACAATCCCCATCAAAATCCCAAAGATTGAAATAGAACAAAAATCATGACATTAACTTGGAACAACAAAAAACCCCAAACATCCAAAAACATTCCTGAGGGGAAGAAGTAGAGGTGCTATTTCCTGATGTCAAACTATACTACAAAGCAATAGTAATCAAATTAGTGTGATATATTGAAATAAAAATAGATTCACAGATAAATGGAACAAAATTAAGAGCCCATATGTAAACTACTTATATATGGATAACTAATCTATATCAAATAAGTCAAGGGCATGAGTTGGGCAAGTTTTTTGAATAAATGGCATTAAGAAAACTAGACAACCACAGGGAAAAGATTGAAACTAGACTAACACCATACACAAAAATTAATTTAAAATGGATTAGAAGACCTAAATGTAAGACCTGAAACCATAAATACATAGAAGAAAACATAAGCAAAAGACTCCTTGATACTGATGTAAGAGATGACTTTGGGAACTTACCTGCAATGTGAAGGGAAATAAAATCCAAAATAAACGAAGGAGACCACATCAAACTAAAAAGCTTCTGCACAGCAAAAGAAACTCCTGTCAAAACAAAAAGACATCCTATTTAATGGGAAAAGATATTTTCACATGATAAATCTGACAAGGGCTTAATATCCAAAATATGTACAGAACTCATAAAACTCAATAACAACAAAAACCCAAACAGTTCACTTTGAAAAATGGGTAGAAGATCTGAATAGAAATTTCTCCAAAGAAGACATAAAGAAGATAGGTGGCCAACAGGCACATTAACAGATATTCTAATTCTCTTGTTATTAGGGAGATGCAAATCAAAACAACAATGAGATGTCATTTCACACCTGTGAGAATGACAATTATCCAAAAGAGTGGAAACAAGTGTTGGTGAGGTTGGGGAGAAAAGGGAACACTTATGCACTATTGGTGGGAGTGTAAATTGGTGCAACCATTATGGAAAGCAGTATGGAGTTTCCACAAAAAATTGAAAATAGGTGTGCCCTGGTGGCTCAGTGTGTAAGCTCACTGCCTCCAGCCAGTGCAGTCCACATACACCACAGGGACCCAGGTACAAGACTCAGGACAGGGGGAACAACCAAGATGAGCAGGTAAATAAAATGAATGTTTCTTCCTCTTCTCTCTTCCTGCCTGTTCACCTTTATTCCTGTCTGCACCTTTCTTTTAACAAAATTTTTTTTTGAAAATAGAAATTCCAAGTGTTTCCATTATACTTCTGTATATTTACCCCAAAACACTAAATACAAAAAGATATATGTGTTCCATGTTTATTGCCATATTATTTACAATAGCAAAGAGCTGGCAGTAATTTAAGTGCCCATCAATAAATGGATAAAGATCGATTTATTTCATTCAGCTTTTGAAATCTTCAGATTATTATTTTCTCTGAGGTTTTGTTTTAATCCATCATTTTGGATAAATTTCTCTTTCTCTTCATTTTGCTTGGTACTCTGTCTATTTCCATGGATTAGGCTAAATGGTTTTGCGTTAGGATTTCATGTCCCCCAGGCCCCGGGGCCTAGGGCCTTTAGACAGCAGACAGGTGGATGGGCATGCAGCCAACCAGCCCCACATGGGTGAGGGGCAACTGTTTCACTGTTTTATGGGTCGCTCTCATGATCCTCCTTGAGAGAGCTGCAACTGCCAAGCAGAGAGCTAAAAAAAAAAAAAAATGGAACTTTGCAGGAAAGCACTCAGCTGCCTGTGCTGGAGTTGCAAGCTCTGGTTGCCCGTTGCTACCTAAGGTGATTGCTGCCCTTATAACTCGGAGAATTATAACCAATAGAACTATCCCATAGCCACAAGCACCTCTGTTGGGGGAGGGACAGGGATTTCAATCTCCAACCCTGTTCTAATATGGTGTATGCCAGTGCTAGCACCACACACACAAAAGAGAACCCGGGTAGGAGCACACCCAGCAGGGACTCCATTCAGTGGAAGGCTAGCCCTCTTTTTTTGTTCTTCCCACTAAAGTTTTTGATTCAACAAATGAAAATCCTTCAGTCAGGTCTATGCACAGTGGCATCTGTTGGCTCCCCATGCTCTCTACCTTGCATTCTCTGTTCCCCAGAATCTGACTGTTCTCTAAAGGAAAGTCCCTCTATTTTCCACACCAGTTCCCAGGTGCTGGAGCACCCAGTATGGGTATAGGCCCTTCAGTTCCTGAGAAGAAATCCTGTACCACTGGAGTCTTTTCTGACTTTGGGTTGCACTACTCAGGCAGTTTCTAATGAGACCAGTCTTGGCTTTTCTTATCCTTTCCAATGTTTTCTTTCATTTTTCCTTGTAAGATGCTAGTTTTCCAATCCTCTGCTTTTTTATGAAGGTCATAGTTTCTATCTAGATGTCTTTTTTTGATTGTTTGTTTATGATCATGGGAAGGGGGTGAGGTCAAGATCTTGCCAATCTACCATCTTGGATCTAGATTAATTTTTAATTGATACAGTTAGAATTTGCTCAATTAGGGATTCAGTGAATATTTAAATGCTTAATTAAATTTGATTTAATGTATAGGTTTGACTTTTTTATGCTACACTGATGCCTAAGAGAATTTTATGTACTAGATTAACACACTCACACCTTAACTAGTGTTAGCTGAGTGCTTACTGCTTGTCAGATCTTATTTTAAGTGTTTTGCATGCATTAAGACAGATAAAGCATAAAAACAACTCTATTAGTTGTATACTATTACTACCCCAACTTCCAGATGATAAAACAGAGACACAAAAAGTTACATGACCTAACGAAGGTCATATAGCCAGTTAAGTAGTAATCTGGATGACAGCTCACACTAATAACCAATATTTTTTTGTGTATGTTTATTTTTTTAAGGAAAGGTACCAGCAGGAATGAAGGCAAGCAGGCAAGCAGGCAGGAAGAGAGAGGAAGAAGCATTCTATTTTTATTTTTATTTAGTTGTTCATACTGGTTGTTTCCCCTCAGACCCAGGACTCTAAACTAGGGGTATGTGTCCTGCACTTCTTCAGAGGCAGTTGACCTAACCACTAATTCACCAGGGCACGCCACCAGTGCTTTTTTAATACTCAGAAAGACTCTTAGAGGAATGTTTTCAAGTGCTTGAGACCAGGTAGAGAATGGGCCAAGATGATTTATGGAGCACTAATCCTTGGTAAATACATGAGTGCCTGATACAATCAGATAGAGCAGTGTGTGAATTTGACATAGTTAAGGAAATTAAATAAAGTTTATAAACAGTGTGTAGATGTGTAAAATAATTTTTAGTTTTGTGACTTTAATATGTAATGCTTAAGAAAATTCTATTACATTTATAAGTAGTGATTAAATAGGAAATGTAATATATTGAATTAATAACCTCACTGAACATAAAATGAATAACTAGTGAAAGTGTTTTATTCTAACATAAAATTCATAGATTTATAAATGGATTTGAGGCTTATGTTTAAATACTTAATAACAACTAGGCTTAAAATATACAACCCTTGTACATTAAATATCAATTAAAACACAAACAGCTTTATGGGTTCCTTCCTCTTCGCAAAGTTTCGTCTGACATTTACAATATCAACAGACTATTAGTACAGTTACAGCTTTGTTCTGCAGCGGGAGAAGCTGAGGTAAGGAGAAATAACTTCCCATCGTGACAGAACTGGGTATTGGTGGGTTTTGCATTCCAGATTGCCACAGCCAGCACACTCAACACATTCTCCTCTACTGCCTCAGTGTAAGGAGATTCCTTTTCCATAGAAAATATGTCCATTATGAATATATACTCTAAGGAATATATACCAATATAACAGCATTAGTTTCTCCTGTAGTAGAGATTATAGATGACTGTTATTTTATTTCTGTACTATTTAAGATTTGAGTAAGAAGAGTTCTCTCCCCCCTTCACTCCATTTGCCAGCTACTCTCTTTGCTGATAAAATTAAGAGAATTCTGTACCTCTTAGTATGTTACTTTATTCTCTGTGTTGTCAATCAGCATTTTGTTAATCATTTATTAATACTACCTCCTAAGGTTTTTTGTTTGTTTGTTTACTTAGTTTTCAAATATCCCCTCAGGTGGGCACCATCCATGAGTGGAACCTTTGCTTCCCATCCCCCTGGAATTCCCACCCCCAAATAGCTCATAAAATGAGTCGATCCTATACTGCTTTTGCACCTAGTACATGTTTTTATTATGAAATTTATAATACTGAATTCTAGCTGTTTTCTAATCATTCATCTTCCCTTTTAAAGTGTCAGATAGGTGATACATATATATATAGATACACACATATATATATATATATATATATATATACACACACACACACACACACATATACACACATGCATACATACTTTCCCCAGGGTCTAGCATAGAATTTGGTTGGTTAAACTAAAAGCATTTTGCAATTATGGAAGTTGAAGTATGCATTGATAAAGTTTGGGTTTTGATTTTTAGGGTTTTTTGTATGTGTGTGTCATGCCCTGGTGGAGTAGCAATTAGGTCTATTTCCTCCAAAAGGCACAGGTCACATACCTCAGGGCTCAAGTTTGGGGTGCAGGGGTGGGGGTGGAGGTGGGAAACAACCAGTGTGAGCAACTAAATATAAATAAAATAAAATGCATCCTCCTCCTCTTTCTGCCTACCTGCCTACTCAGTTTCATTCCTGCCTACACCTGTCCTTAAAAAAAAAAAAAAAAAAAGTTTGCTTTTTTGTCTGTCTTTCTTTAAAAGTCTTATTTTCTTTGGGTCCTTTAACTCTGATCTAGCATTGGGGTAGATGACACACTCAAGACTTAAATTTAATTTAAAAAAAAACGTAGGAATTCAGTTAAGAAACTCACAAAACTAGGTGTGCCCTGGCCTTGGAGAGATTCAGCACAGTTCACATGTATCCTAAGGACCTGGGCTTGGATAAGCAACCAGAATGAACAAATGAAAAATAATAATAATGAACTAAGTGCCTCTTGATCCTCTCTCTTTCTGCCTGCTTACTCACCTTTCCTTTAAGTTTCAAAGAATAAACAAAGAAATGTGGAACCAATGTCAATACATATTAACAACTGAGACAGAGAGGAGGGGTGAATCTTGTTTAACCAGAAGAGTATTAGATGGGGGGGTAGTGCTTACTTATCATGAGCCTAGTATATGTGTAACTCTGGTGGAAATCTCGGGATGGTGTTGTAAATGGTGCAACCTGCAGACCACCTGCCCCCACATCACTGCGTCTGAGCCCTGGCCCACTACGATACTCCCTCCCCGCGCCCCCAACCTGAATTGACTGTCCCTTACTACCATCCCATCTTGCCCCCCTCACCCCGCGGCGCCCCCCGACACTTCCTCCCCTGGAAGTCTGTGACGCAGGGCAGGCCGGGCATGAAAGTGAAATTATAAATACATGCTACCCTGATTGCCCCCATCTCGGGCTGGTGACCAGCGTCGGTCACTTAGGAAGTGAGAGAGAAAACGAAGAGTCGCGAGTTCAAGGGCAGGTAACCCTCATCAGGATCTAACTTCTTGGGAAGGGGTGCTTCTTTCACACCCGAGCGTACGACGCCCACCGTCGCCCATTTTGGGAGGTCCTGCGGCCCCTTCTACCCCCTCGACCACCCACCTCCAGGAATCTCCGCCCCACATGAGGACCCTGAGGCCATGTCCCGGGGGGGACCGAATGCCCAAGACGTTCCACCCGAATCTAGCCAGTGCAAGGCGCCGCCTCCAAAAGGGCACTTCCTCTTCTTCTACCTCTTCCTCCTCCTCCTTTTCCTCCTGCGGGTCGTCCTTCTCCGCCTGGCGGCTTGTGACTTAATCCTTAAGACCGGATGGAAGCTGGGCGGAAACAAACCCTAGGTAATTTCCCAATGGGTCCTTGTCCAGACCTGGTGATCCGGTGGCAGCGGGTGGAGTTGGGCTTGAGGCACCTTTTCTGACGCATCTCTGCAGTGAGAACCTGTCAGGGAGAGTAGATCCTGAAGATGCGTTTAGACATTTCTTCCTCCTGCCTCACGTTCCCCACCAAAATGGAAGTGATAGGAAGGGCAGTAGGTGAATAGATTATTGAACAGATTAAAATACAGCTGAATTACAAAGTGTCTAGCCAAAGGAAAATCGGGGAGAAAAGACATGAAAGCACTAAAAATTTTCGAGGTCAATTCAGTCAGTTAAAAAAATACAAATGGTTAAATTTGCCATCAAAGTATCACTAATTTCAAACTGCCTTTTAATTAATAACAGTTCACAAGATGCCTGTTAATTACAGGAGACACCTGACAATACTTATAGACGAAGCTGAGATAGAAGTATTCAGCAGGCACAAAGCAGGAAAATGAGGTATTGGTGCATAGGTTTTAAATATAGGTTTTAATATATATTTAAATATAAATATATATATATATTTAATATAGGTTTATAATATAATATAACCTATATATAAATATAGGTTTTAAATTTTTATTTCTCTGATATAATTAAGAATGACATGAAATCACTGCCATCTGGGCTCTTCCATGTCTGACATCAAATGGTATTCAGAGTAAGTTATTCTTTGACTAGTTTAAGCCCTTGTGATAAAAATGAAACCAGAAATTGTAACGGACAGTTATTGGCCTATATTCTCAGGCACTGAAGAACTTTATCTTCATAGCTATTGGGAATTTAAAGGGGAAAACCCCCACTAACCTGCTTCAAGCACTTAGCATCATACTCAATTATAGAAACTCTCCTTTAGTTTCTGTGAATTTTTGCCTAAAGAAATGTGTAGTTGTGAGACTTACTTCATAGCTACCTCTTCCTAGTGACACTTTGTCCTTTGGAGGTTATTTAGTAAGCAGTAACTGGTAGCAGAGTGAAAAGTACACACAACCGTATATGTATGTCAGTGTTGAAGAGGACATACTGCAAATCCTAAATTGTGGGGAAAAAGAAGCAGTATATGATTATGCTGTTTCTCCAGGATTCCTTCTATTTCTGACAAAAGGAATAGGTGAATACAGTAAACAAAAGAAGTAAGGAAGAAAGGATGGGTAAAGGAAAGAGTTAATAGATTTCTACATGACCCTAGGTAGAAATTTAGAAAGATGAAGTTTATTTTTTTACCACACATAGTAGTAAAAGGTGAAGTGAAAAAAACTTATATGCTAGTTCATTATTTCACTGAATTTTCACAGCTATGAGATAACCATTGTCTTAATTTTACAGACCTTGCCAAAAGTCACAGAGGTAGTGACCAGCTGAGGACTGAACTTACGTCACTCATCCAAATTAAAAATCCTGCAGAATGTAGGTGTATGCATTTATCAAAGTGTATCACCATGTCTGTGTATATATGTGTACATATACACATATATATGTATTTTTTTAAAGGAAAAGTATAGGCAAGAATGAAAGCAGGTAGGCAGGTAGACAGGAAGAGAGAGGAGGAAGAAGCATCTTCATTTTATTTTTATTTAGTTCACAATATTGCTTCCCACCTTGAACTCAGAGTATGTGGCTTGCTCCTTCAGAAGCTTTTGGCCTAACTGCTGCTCCACAAGGGTGCACTGTATTTATTTATTTTCCTAAAGGAAAGGTACAGGCAGATTGAAGGTGAGTAGGCAGGCAGAAAGAGAGAGGAGAAAGCATTTTATTTTTATTTAGTTGTTCATCTTGGTTGTTCCCCCTAACTCCGAACTCGAAACTGGGTCTTTGGGATGTATATGGACTACGTCTGCTAGGCCACTGGAGTATACCAGGTACATTTTTTTTAAAGAATTATTTATTTAAAGAAAGAAGGCAGGCAAGAATGAAGGCAAGTAAACAGGCAGGCAGGGAGAGAAGGAAGAAGCATCTGTCATTCCATTTAGTTGTTTATGTTGGTTATTCCCTCTCTGTCCCAGGCCACAGACTTAACTGCTGAGTCACGAGGGTTCACCCATCGTGTACAATTTAATGGTGCATTTTATCCAAAGTACACCCAAGTGAAGTTATTATTTTTAAATTATGAAAAATTAATATGACATCCTTATGATACAACTCATCAAAACAACATCATTATGATTTCATACATGACCATTTGTGAGGAAAAAGAGATGGAAGCAATACACACACACATTTTTAACACTGAAAGATTAATAACAACACAGTCAAGGATTATTTATTGAGATATATGTGTATAGAAGTAATACCCAGGATTCTCCCGTAAGTAGGGGGCATACCGTTCTGCTGTGTAATTGAGGCAACACAAAACTAGAAAAGTCATCTGAAGTATGTGATATCAAACTTGTCTAACAAAAATATGTTCCAAGTACAGGGTATTAAAAGGTTACTTTGGTAGTACCATGCATTGTGACTTTTCACATTTTATATGTATAATATATTACTGTACGTTGTGATTATTAGCTGTGTAGCAAAACTTACATGTTTTTATTTTCAATTAAAATATATTGAATGGTTGGGCTAAATAAGAAAGGCACCAACTGCTCCTGCTTTGAAGTTTAAAAGTTCTGTTTGACTGTTTAAAGAGAATATATTGATTTCTTTTTTTCATTTTATGATGTTCCTTTTTAAAGTTTCACCATTTTGAATGTAAAGCTTTAATTTAAATGTATTAATCAAATATTTTGTGAATTTGGTAGCTGAACAATCATACTTGCCGATACATATATAGAAACAGGACACAAAATAGCTCAATTTTTTCCAAAAGTGGCAAAACTAGTTTTCAGGAATGACTGAACTAATAGTTTTTGTCTACACAAGATGAAATCTATCTGTGTTGGTTAATTTCATAGCCCCAGTAATGACAAACTCCACAAAGCCTCAGGGTAGGATATGACCAATGTAATTTCACTATTAGGAATTCTGCACAGCCTTATGTTTTCCAAGAGAATATTTTCTTCAGTGACAATAATGAATACAGTGACATTTCTTTAGTGAAAAAAGAACTCTAAGAAAAATCATGAGTTTTAGAGCAATTTGATCAAGATACATAACACTCTTCATGAAGTAACAAGACGAAACTCTGACCCAGCTCTCTCCACTAGGAGAATTCTTTGCAAGCGTTGAGTATAAAAACAGAAAATCTATTACTCTTGGTAATTAGATATAACCAGGATAGTTGAGGATAGCATAGAACCTGAAATGAGATCTTTATGAACATCCATTCTTCCTGCTGGTGGTTACTCTTTACTATTTTACTTCTTTAGCATTTGTTTAATATTAGTGCAGCTTGATTGGCAATGAGTATCTGTGTCTTGTCAGATATACATATGTCCATAAATGATGGACTACTAATGTTATTTCTGCTCCAATTAATATCTTGTAGTGTTTCTTAATTTATTCATAGAATTTTTATGATTTATTCAAAAAAACATACAATTTTCTGGAAACCATTCTGTACAGGTGGAAGCAACTTTAATACGTGTGTTATTAATAAAAATTTAAATTTTTATCCTGTCCATATCATCTTGTGTCCCTCTAGCTGCAAGATAAAAACTGAGATACCCTTTTAAAACTATACTTCAAATTATTAAGATGCTTTCTGACAAGATATATTAAGAACTTTGAAATATTTTTATATTTATAAGCTTTGATCCAATAATAGCCCTCCTAGAAATCTATCCAAAGAAAATAAAAATTAAAACAAGATTATATGTAAAAGATGTTCACTGCTATGTCATTGATAATGACAAAGACTGGGAAATCTAATCTTACCCAAGAGTAGTAAAACCTTAAAAAAAAATCTGATGTGGTCATTTTTTACATTTATGATCATTTTTTAAGTTTATGGAAATTAAAGAAATGTGTTTTAAGTTCATTTGATCATATAAATTATCCCAACTTTGTAAAAACATGTATAATATATGCACAGAAAAAAAGACTAGAAGTATCTATATATTAAAATTTTAACTGTGATTATTACAGAATAGTAGGATTACTGGCCATATGAATTTAAATTCTCTGCACTTAAACATTTTTTCATATTAAATATTATCTTTTTTCCTTAAAGGAAAAGTGCAGGCAGGAATGAAGGCAAGTAGGCAGGAAGAAAGAGAAGAAAGAAGTATTTTATTTTATTTTTATTTAGTTGTTCACTGGTTGCTTCTCGGTGGACCTGGCACACGGACCTCAGGGGTATGTGGCCTTGTGTTCCCTTGGAGGCGATTAACTTAACCGCTATTCCACCAGGGCCCCCAAGCATTATTTTTTTATAGTCAGGAAAATAATAAATGCTAATTTCTAAAAAAGAAAAAATTCTTAATACATAGATATATTAATCCATAATTGGTTTCTTGATTCATAACTAAAGTGCTTACATGTGGTAAATATCCCAGAAATGAATCTAAATCATAAGTACTTTAGAAATCATCCACTCTTGTTCTGCCTCCTCCTTTCATTCTTATCAAGTCGTTGTTAAAAATGTTACCTCTGGTTGAAAGCTTATTCTTATGTATAGTATAAAATGAATTAAGTTGAAAGTTTACACATACATAAATCTAAAAAATTAATAACATAAGCCCCAAAACAAGTTTTATGTATATGCCCTTCTCTCCAAAAAGCCTAAAAGTTTCTAAATATTATAGAAGTGCCACATCCGAGGGTTTTTCCCACTAACATACACATATAGGAAAAGGCCCAGAAGGCTATACTTTGGTATCAAAGTATTCAGTCTCTGAATTGGCAGAATCATAAAATTTTTCTGGTCATTTTTGCTTGTGTGTTTTATAATATACAAACATAGCTATTTGTAAAAAGAAAAAGGTGTTTTAATGTCATTTGACATAAATAAATATGTAAATAAATCCTACCCAGAGCTTTGAGGCTTTCCTGGCTTGTAATTAAGAAAACAAATTAGCTACTGCTCACTGTGTGGGGTTTTGACAGACTAAGTAATATAGCTTTATATTTGTTATCCACCTAATACTTGGAAGGAAAATAATTAAGTCTTTTGAACTTATCTATGAAGCAATGTAGAAAATCCTCTTGGAAAACACAGTTGTGCAACATTTTAAGTAGTTTGAATGAATGTTTCAATGGAGTCATATATTGATGAAAGAATCAAAACAAGGTAAGTACTACAGTAGAAAACTAAACAAATAAAATCCTACGTGGAAACAGACATGTTTCCTAAAAGAATGGCATCGAGTTAATAACTGGTTTTTGAATGAAAACACCTGGGACATTTTTGCATGTCAGGGTTGTTGAGATGGAACATTACCAGTGGGTTGGTAACATGGCCCATTTTACAAGGTATTTAGCACAGTTTTTTACATAAAGTAGATGTTCAGCAAATTCTTATAAAAATTTTCAGATGCAACAGAAAATGATTCCGAAATTTAATTTACAAATAAAATTTGTTTATTCAACTGAATAAAATATAAGGTGCTAAGTTTTTTCCCTAAATTTGAGCATATAGAGGGGAAATTTTCAATTAGGGTATATTTCTAATAAAATCAAACAAAGTCATCTGATTGAGGCCATATAATGTTCTAAAAAGAACTTTGAACACTGGAATCCGCTCCCAATACTGCAACTCAGTAGCTTATGTCATTATATTGTTTCCTACTGCTGTAAAATAAGATGACTAAACAGGATCATCTCTCTCCATGATTTCTTCAGATTTTAAAAGTCTATGATTTGAAACAAACTTAGGAAGATTCTAAAAGGTGGAGAGAAGGTGGACCAGTTAGGGACCGCAGGATCCAAGTAACAATAAGGAAGAGGGTTGAGTTCTCCAGGTTGTCTTTCTTCTTCCTATGTCCCAAACTTGGAGCTGAAAAAAACTGGTAATGGTAAAAATAAAGGAAAACCCCAACAAAAACCTACTTTCTCTAGTCAAAGGGCCCAGAAAAGGGCAGCCTGGCAAGAAAAAAACTGATATACTCCAGCAAAACATGACAGAAGTTTTGAAAAATAGAATGACTATGACCCCAACCCTACCTATACTAGTAGAGGCTAAATGGAGAGCTCACATTTCTTTTAGCAAGCTGTGATGAGGTGCCCCACACCTCACCGCCAGTATTGTACTAAAGGAAGCCTTGTGGAGAACTTCTTTTAACCACCATCCAATAACAATGAGGCCAGAAGCCACTCACTCCATCCCTGTGGTATCAGTGGAATCCACATGTATGAGGTCATGAGGCTCTCCAATTCCTCCCTTGCCAAGGAGGTATCAGTGGAGGACTAGTGAAGAAGTGGAAGTTCATGTCCACCCAGAAGTAATGGAAAACATCCTAAACTCATGTACCAACAGATACTGAGTAGAAGACAAGCTGTACATCTACCCCACAATAATGAGGTGACCATTCCCCTAGCCCCCATCCTTTTACTCCTAAAGCTGTGTCAGAGGAAATGAAAGTTTAAATAAGATCTAGATGATATACTTCTGAAGCACAAAATTGTTCATTTTGGTGAAGTTCAATTTGTTTTTTCTTTTGTTACTTGAGCTTTTGGTGTCATATCAAAGAATCCTTTGACAAATCCAAGATCATGAAGACTTACATTTTCTTCTAAGAGTTTTAAAGTTTTAACTCTTACATTTAGGTCTTTGATCACTTCTGAGTTAATTTTTATCTGAGTTACCTTTTCTATTTCTTTAAACTTCCTTTAATATCTTCCAACAATGTTTTGCAGTTTTAAGAGCAGAAGTTTTGAACTACTTTTTGCTAAATATATTTCCTAAGTCTCTAATTCCTTTTGATACTATTGTATCAAAAAAAGAACTGGCTTTCGATTTCATTGATTTTCTTTAATGTTTTTCTATTCTCTGGTTAATTGATTTCCATTCCAATATGTATTGTTTCCTTCATTCTTTTTTTTTTTTTGCTTTAGGTTTAGTTTGTTCTTCTTTTCCAAAATTATAAAGTAGAAATTTAGGTTGCATGTTTGAGATCTTTCCACTTTCTTAATACAGATGTTTAAAACTACGAATTTTCTTCTAAGCCCTACTTTAGTTCTGTCCCATCATTTTTGATATGTTATGTTTTTGTTGTCATTCATCTCAAAGTATTTTCTAATTTCTCTTTCAATTTCTTGTTTGAATCATTGATTATTTTGAAATGTGTTGTTGAATATTTGTTAGCTTATCAAATTTATTCCTGCAATTGATTTCTAATTTCATTCCTTTGTGGTAGGAAAACATACTTTGTTTGTTTCTATCCTTTTACATTTATTGAGGTTTATTTTATGGCCTGGCATGACCTCTCTTTGGGGAAATGTTCCATGTGCACTTGAGAAGGATATTCTGTTGTGGTTGGGTGGAGTGTTTTATAGATGTCTGTTTTCTCAACTTTTTATGATGCTGGTGTTACTCTGATAGCAAAATCAGACAGAAACCCTACAGGAAACTGTAGACCAATATCCTTCATAAATAGAGATGCAAAAATCTTAGAAAAACTATATCAAATGGAATTTAATAATATATAAAAAGAACTATACAGCATAACTGAATGGGATTTATTTCAGGGGTGCAAGTCTGGTTTGATAGAGAAAAATTTCTCAGTGTCATCTGTCAAATAAACAAGCTAAAGAAGAAAAGTTATGTGATCATATTAATCAATGCAAAATAGTGTCTGGCAAAATGTAAAACCCATTATTATTAAAAATGTCAGAAAATTAGGAGTAGAGAATTTTCTCAACTTGAAAAAGAGCATCTTTAAAAAAAAAAAAAAGACCCTACCATTTATATTACACTTAGTAGTAAAAGACTGAAAAATTTCCCCTAATATTTTAAACAAGACAAGTTTGTGCAGTTTCATCACTTTGATTCATCATAGGGCTAGATGGCCTAGCCAATGCAATAAAAGCAGCAAAAGGAAATAAAACACATATAAATCAGAAAGGGAGAAATAAAATTCTCCTTATTTGCAGAAGATATGATTGCCTACATGGAATATTCTGATGAATCTAAACAAGAAGAAGAAAAAAACCTTCAGTAGAATATGTGAGTTCTGCAAAATCACAGGATATAAGATAAACATGAAACTCAATTGTACTTTTATATACTGGGCACCAAAATTTAAATTCGAGATTATTTATAATCACTCCCTCAAAAATGATATAAAGTATAAATTTAACAAACCAGATGGAAGACTTGTATGCTGAAAATTACAAAACACTGGTTAAAGAAATCAAAAGAACCAAGAAGAGCTAAATAAATGAAGAAATATTCTATTTATAGATTGGAAGACTCAATAAAGTAAAAATATCAGTTCTCTTCCAAATTGACATGCAAGTTTAATGCAAGTCCTATCAAATCCCAGCAAGTTTCTTTTTTTATAAATAGACAAGATTATTCCAAAATGTATATAGAAATGCAAAGGCTCTAGAACAGTTCAATTTTGAAAAGGAAAAGAAAATGGAGTAAATCATTCTACTGTATTTCCAGACATAATTACATAGCCCACAATTATCAGTACCATGTGTCATTGGCAGTGGGATAGATACATAGATCAATAAAACAGACTAGCAAGGTACTCCCTGGTGGAATAGTGGTTTGATCAACTGCCTCTGACCAAAGTGCAGGCCACGTACATCCGAAGGACCCAGGTTCACATCCCAGACTGGGGAGAACAACCAAAATGTACAACTAAATAGAAATAAAGTGCTTTTTCCTACTTTCTCCTCCAACTCACCTTCATTCCTGCCTGTACCTTTCCTTTAAAAAAAAAATAAAATAAAAGGAACAGATGAGAGAACCCACAAATAGACACACCCAATTATATAGCCAACTGAATTTTTACAAATGTATGAAAACAATTTGATTGGAAAAAGATGGCCTTTTCAACAAACGGTCCTGGAATAATTGAAGATCTAAAGGCAAAATAATAAAACTTAATCTAAAATTTCACAAGTTGTACAAAAATTAATTCAAAATAGATCTTGGATTTAAATGTAACACATAAAACAATAAAGTGTTTAGAAAAAGATCAGAGATAATGTTTGTGATTGATCTGTACAAGGCAAAGAGTTTAAGCCATTCCATAAAAATGAATATTTATAAATTGGATTTGGGTTTCATCAAATTAAAGATTTTGATTTTTTAATTTTTAATTTTTTTAAGAGAGGAAGGAAGGAAAAGAAGAAGGGGGTGGGGAAAGGAGGAGAGGTAGAAATATTTTCATTTGTTTTATTTTTATTCCTGCCATCCTGTCCCCCAGGTCATGAGCTCGGTTTCTTGGACTTTGCATGGTCCACAGCACAGCTGTCTCAATCACCTGAGCCATGAGGGTGTGCCAAAGTAAAAAGATTTTCTCTGGGAAAAAACCTGTGAAGAAGATGGGAAGACAAATTATAGACTGGAAGAAAATGTTTTCAAGCTACATATTCAATGAATGCTGTATGTAGGATATTTGAAGAATTCTCAAAATTTAATAATAAAAAAATAAATTATCAGTTAGAATGAATAAAAGGTACAAAGAGACATTTCACCAAAGACGATATGTGGATGGCAAATAAGTCCAAGAAAATATGTTCAACCTCATTAGCCATTAGTAAAAAACAAATTAAAACTACAATTAAATACTTCTACATACCTTTCAGAATGAGTAAAATTAAAAATAATGCCAAGGATTTGGATTCTGGCAAAGATGCAGAAAAACTGAATCACTCACATGTGGTGATACAATGTAAAATGGTACAGCCACTTTGGAAAATAGTTTGGCAGTTTCTTAAAAAACTAAGCATGTTACCACTGTAGGATACAGCAGTAGCACTTTGGGGAATTTATAGCAGAGAAATGAAAACTTATATTCACACACAAAAAAACCAGTACACAAATATTTATAGTACCTTTATAATAGCCCTAACTTGTAAACAACTAGATGTCATCAATGGTTCTTAAACAAACTGTGATTTTATATATATATATATATATATACCATGGAATGTTGCATGTATAAGCTAATGACTTTCCAAAGAATTATGCTGAGTGAAAAAAACTAATTACAGAAAGTTGCCTGTTATATGATTCTGTTTATATGCTATTCTTGAAATAACATTATAGAAGTGGAGATCAGATTAGTGGTTGTAGGAGTTAAGGGGTTAAGGGTAGGAGCAGGAGGGAAGCTTGTGTGGCATCATTAGGGGTTCTTGTGCTGATGGATGTTTTCTGTATTTTTGACTGATTATGATATTATACTATAATTTTTCAAAATATTAACATTGGAAGAAACTGGGTTAAGGGTACATAGGATCTCTCTGTATTACAACTACATGTGAATCTATAATGATATACAATTTTTTATTTAATTTTTTAAAATATATTAATCTGTTATGCATGTGAGAAAAGCTAATTAACTACGCTTAACTAGTTGGTGAAACTATGTTTGAATTTTTTCCTTTGTCCTTTTCAGTGTTTGTGATGTTTTTCTTCACTGAGCATACTTTATGTTTAAAATTAGGAAAAAGGAAGGAAGAATCAAGAAGAAAAATATCTCTATTCTATGGAACACATTGTTACCTAGAGAAGCTGAAGAAAGGGTAGAGTATGGGTCAGAAACTACTAAACTAGGATTTTTTAGAGTAGAACAAAACCTGAGTTAACAAAATTCTGCTGTGATTACTTGTAATCATTACTTATTATGGTTCTAAGTCACAAATTTCTGAAAACACTATTTGCCACAAAATCTGTTTTGGCTGTAAGTAGGATGATCATTTAATTTACTATTTAAAACAGAATATTTTTAAGAGTGAAGGGGAATGCTCTTAACTATTCTTAAAATATGAGTGAAAACTAGTAGTGACACCAAACAATTAGAACTTATACTTATCCCTGATTTTATGCTCGATTCTTATAAATTCAGAATTTTTTAAGGAGGCAGAAATGTTTTATTTCTATTTAGTTGTTCACACTGGCTGTTTCCTCCTGGACAGGGTTGTGTGGCATCATGTCAAATTACGCTACACAGTAACAGTGTTAAATACACAGATTTCTAGTCTGAAATGTTTTCTTCACTTGGGTTCCAGGACCACTTTCTTGATTCTCCTCCTCAGTCTTCTTGCCTGGATTTGTCTCCAGGTTCAGTCTGTTGGATGTCCCAGGACTCAGTTCTCAGCTCTTTTCTTCTCTAGTCTGTATCCACACTCATTTTCTTGGTAACCTCCTCCAGTTTCCTGGCTTTCAATACTTTTGGAATGCTGGCAACTTAAAAACTGTATCCTCAGCCCTGATCTCTGCTCTGATCTTAAGGTCTCTTACATCCAACTTCTTACAAAAGATCTCCACTTGGATATATAATAATCACAACTTTAATACCATCTCCAAAGAATTCTCACTTCCCTTCCCCAAAACCTGTTCTGTTGGTAGTCTCCATCTGAGTAAGTAGCACCACCATCTAATCAGATAGCTAAGCCAAAAATATAGTCGTCCTTTTTTCTTAGTTTTCAGTCCACTTCATCAGCAGATCCTGTTGTTTGTACCTTCAAAATCTGTTATCTAATCTGACTTTCCTTTTCATCTCATTCTCTTTTTGTGAGCCATTATAATTTCTTTCCAATTACTACAATATCCAATAGTCTGCCTGCTTCCCTTTTAATTTTCTTCCCTACGGATTACTCTCTACACAGCAGAAAACTCCTTTTTAAATGTAAATCTGTCTTGTATTCCCCTACCCTCAAGCCTACAATGGATTCCTAATGCCCTTATTATAGCCTAGGAAACCCTCATGATTTGTTCTCCTGCTTCCCAAGCCTTTTTTCCAGCCTCATCAGGTACTACACAGCTTGTGGGCTTCCTTGCTATTTTTCACACATCAAGTACATTCAATCTTAGAGCCTTTGTACTTGCTATTTTGTTCAGAACCAGCTATATATCTACAGTTTCCTCTTCTTTGCAGCTTTCTGATAAAATGTGATGACCTCTGAGGGACTTGGTAACCTAACTATTCAATCAACCTAGTCATTCTCTAGTCCCTAATTCTTTTTACTTAGTACTTGCCACCACCTTTACATATCTGTTTGCTGCCCCTCTGCTTATTTCTTTAGAGCATAAGTTCTGCCAAGCCAGGGACTTTGTCCGCTGCTGAATCCCCAGAGCCTAAGTCCTCATTTGGAACATAGAAGATGCTCAATAAATATATGACAAATGAATGAGTTAATAGGTGAAAATGAACATTAGATTTTCCTTAGAGATTGCCAAGCAGAAAAATAGAAGTGAGAAGAATATAAAGGAAAAGGCATATGTACATTACATATGCATTAATCTACTCAAAGTGACTAGTCTGCTACCTGTGTATCAGAGGTGCTGGTTCTACCCTGCTGAAGATCATATGTGAACACAATGACAACTTGATAATATCTTTAATAGAAATGAAGCAATGTACAGAAATAAAATCATTTTGTGAGTCAGTGAAAGTATCAGTGTTTTAGAAAATATTTCTAATTAAGTAAAACTGGAGAAGTATGGGGGTAAGCTCATTTTTGTGGTTTGGTAATATGTAAAACAATTTTAGATGATTGTTATAGCTGTGATTGGAATGCACTTTGGTCACATTTTTCTGAGTGGTTTTGATTCCTTTATAAAGATTGTAAAAATAAGTTTGGCCTGATTTATCCTAAGTAACACCAATTTCTTGAGGCAGCAGTAAACCGTCCACTTCATTCCAGTATAACCTACTTCCAAACTAATTCTATACAGGTGGATGGTATTAAGGCCCTGTTGCTGGTGATTTTTGGATTTAGGATATTTATGACTGTTTCTGATACTACATTCCAACTCAGAACTATTGGAATACCTCACGGCCTTAATCTTAAAAGCCCAATCAAGCAATGACTGGCATAGAACCTGTGCCCAGTAGATCCAGAGCTATTCTGGTTCTAACCCAGTTAGGAATATAGATAACCCAGGTGAGTCAGCAGTATCTCTGTTTGAAAATAAATTGACCCTTTTATATAGTGTTATTCAACTATCCTAATCTTCAGCAATTCATTATTTAAAAAATATTAAATCCTCTTACATCAAGAATGATCATACCTGTTATATCTATGTTTGGAGGATTCAGTAGTGAAGCCATCTAAGGCTGGGATTTTCTTTATGGGTAGCTAATGGGTACTAATTCAATCAACTCACTTGTTACAGCTCTATTTAAATGATCTATTTCTTCTTTTTAAAGAAAAGGTACAAGCAGAAATGAAGATAAGTAGGCAGGTAGAAATGAAGAGAGAAGAAGAAGCAATTTATTTTATTTTATGTATTTGCTCATCTTTGCTGTTTCCCCAGCCCCAAAATATGAACCCAGGTCCTTGAGATGTATGTGGATTGTGCTCAACCAAAGATAATGCACCAAACTACTGTACCACCAGGCCACAACAGTCTATTGCTTCTTGAATTAGTCTTAGTAATCAGTGTCATTCTAGGAATTTGTCTTTGTCATATAAGTTATATAATTTGTTGGCATACACTTGTTCATCCTCCTCTTTTGTGGCCAAATTGAAATAAATACTGTTAAACATGACCCATCTTTTCCCGCCCTTTCACATTTGCATCTACAATGCCCTCAAATAAATGTCAACCTTTTGAAATATGTTGAATACCTACTAGAACCAAAACATTGCTCAGATGGTGTTCCCTTGTAGCTCGGGCAGCTTAGGCGGCTTCGGCAGCTGCTGCGATGGCTGGGTGTGGACCAAAAGCTGAAGGACCCAGGTTGGAGACAAAAATAAACAAATAATAAATGAATAAAAATGCTTCTTCTTCCTCTTGCTTCCTCTCTTTTTTTTTAAAAAAAAAAGAAAAATCATTGTTTAAGAGTCCTCTTGGGAATACATGAAACAAGATAGGTGTTGACTTTCAAAGAGTTTATTGTCTAATATAATATTTTCTAAAGTGTGTTCTCAAAAGTCCTGCAAGATACAGCTCAAAAATCAGGTTTTATAAACAAAGACTCAAGGGAAGCACTAGATAGATGGAATTCCT
Source organism: Solenodon paradoxus (assembly GCA_004363575.1). Lineage (NCBI taxonomy): Eukaryota > Metazoa > Chordata > Mammalia > Eulipotyphla > Solenodontidae > Solenodon > Solenodon paradoxus. The sequence continues at coordinate 417,123 of RJWH01000849.1, forward strand.
ACCATAAGTAATTAATAATTCTCATTCACATGTTAATTGTTATAAGTTCTGCCATATAGAAGCCCAGTGTTTACCTCAATATTTTCACAAAGTATTTGTTTCTTTACATAACTTTTATTAACAACTCAAAAAATTGTTATATAGAACACACCTCAGGAAACAGCAGACTAGATAAAACAAACACCTAAGTAATTACAGTATAAATTAGAATGTCATAATTAATATCTAGTCCTTAAAGTATGAGTAAGAGACACATCCTGGTAGAGTAGAGGTTTGGCACAGTTCACATACATCCCAAGGTCCCTAGTTTAAGACCCAGGGCCAGGGAAAACAAGATAAACAGCTAGATAAATAAAATACTCTTCCTGCCTATCTGCCTCTGTTCTTCATTCCTGCCTGCACCTTTCCTTTTAAAAAAAATTATTAAAAACAAAACCAAACATGAAGAAGAAAGGCTGGAGAAAAAAATGAAGGACAGGCAGAGAAGGAAGCATAAAATCAAGCATTCCAGGAAACAAAACCAAAAGAGGTAGAGCTAATAAGACCTAACTTGAGGAACAGAGAGAGCTGTCAGCAATGACAGTGCTGAAGAGAGGTCTAAGAGATTAAGAAGCAGTTCTTTGATTTAACAATATTTAAGTCAGTATTATTCAGAAGAACAATCCCAGGACAAGAGTGGAATCAAAAAGAAAAGGTACAATACTAGCGAGTTTGGAAAAAGCTGGGATTTTTATTTATTGATGTTTTCTGATCCCTAAATTTATTCCTGGTATATGGAAACTGCATAAATATTAGTAGATGAATGAATGAATTAAAACATAGGTAAGTGATGGTTAAAAAAATAGAGGCAATAAGATTAATAAAGGAGAGTGTAGTTGAGGAAAGGCAAGTTGAATATGCTTTTAGGCAGACTACTCGGGTGGAAAAGTAGAAATCAAAGACAGAAAACAGAAAAAGCTGTTGAAACTAATAATTGAAACAAAAGGAAATGAGAACAAGATCACAACTAGAATAGGAGGCGACTGGTGATTCTTATTTCTATTACATGTATTTCTGCTCATATTTTTTTTTATTTCCTTTTACTGACTTTTGACTTCAATTGTTCTTTTTTTAGTTGCTTTTGGTATAGGATTAGGTTGTTTATTTGTGCTTTTTCTTGTGTTTTGAAGGTAGGCCTATATTGCTATAAATCTTTTTGCTTTTGATTCATCCCATAAGTCTGATAGCTCATGTTTCATTCTCATTTGTCTCCAACTACTTTTACTCTTTTGATTTCCTCTCTTATCTAAAAGTCTTTCAGAAGTGTGTCATTTAGCTTTTGAAATTTTCCAGCTTTTTTGGGAGGAAGGGGGTGAGTTAATTTCTAGTTTTATACCATTGTGATAAAGAAGATGCTTGGTATGATTTCTTTCTTTCTTTTTTTTTAAAGGAAGGGAGGCAGATAGGAATGAAATCAGGTAGACAGGCAGGAAGGAAGAAAGAGGGAGGAAGAAGAAGCGGAGTTTTTTAAATGTGTTCATTTTGTTTTTTCACCCTAGCCCTGTGTCACTAACCTGGGTCACTGGGTTTCACAGGTCATTGGACCTGGCCCTAGATCCTCACCCAATGTCTCAGCTGCCTGAACCACCAGGGTATGATTTCATTCTCCATAAATTTGTTGAATCTTGTTTTGTTTCCCAACATATGGTCTATCCTTGAGAATATTCCATGAGCATTTGAGAAAAATGTGAATTATAAGATGAAGTGTTTTGTAAATGTATATTAAACCCATCTGTTCGAATTTGTCATTTAAGGCTGTTGTTTCCCTGTTAACTTTCTACCTGGTTGATCTGTCCATTGTTGTGAGGTGTTGAATTCTCTTACTACTATTATATCACTGTCAATGTCTCTCTTTAGTTCTGTTAATAGTTGCTTTATGTATTTTGATGTGTTTTCATTTGGTGTATATATATATATATATATATATATATATTAATAAGAGTTATGTCTCCTTGCTAAATTGACACCTGCATCATTATGTAATGTTCGTCCTAAGACAGGTGACACTTAATATAAAATGGACCCATTTATAACTCTACAAAAGCTGTATTCCTCAGTATGAGTTCCATATCCCCATTAACAATATGAAAATCCACTCAGCCATGCAAATTAGAAACTCCAGTCTCCTTTTATATCCCTGTCTTTTATCTTCTTGCCTGCTTACGTAGACCAAGTATTCTTATTTCCACTCCTATCATGCTCCATTTCCATTATTATTTTTCATCTCTACTAGCAATATCTTAGGTAAGGCATTCATCACTTTCTTGCCTAGAATATTTCAATAATTTCCTGACTAAACTCTGAATTAATTAGTAACTTACTGTTCTCTGTTCTTTCTCCAAACTGCCTTCAGAACTATGGTCTTAAAACACAGAAGTGATCATATCATTTTCCTCTTCAAAAAGAATAGCAGTCATCATTCCTATCTATTACATTTCTTCATTAATTGAGTGTCTCAATTAATGTGTTAATGTGTTAGCTTCTGGAAATGCACTGCTGAGTTACAGTAAAGGAGGCATTTCAGTTAGGGGCAAAGAAATCAAATACCTCAACAAAATGAAAAGTGAATGGTCTATTTTTCTCCTGTGGAAAAGATGAAAAAGAATGAACATACTCAATATTGACAAATAAACAACCTCACTTATTATTGGTAGAAGTTAATAGATATAAACTGTTTAGAGATAATTTAGCAGTTTTTGCAAAATTTTAGTAATACTCATTTGCCCTAACAATTATCTTGGGGGTTATTAAAGACTACCTTTCTATTTCTCCAGTATTTTTCACTACTTTCCATAGTACTTACATGCTTATAGTGTATGTGTGTGGATACACACACACATTTATTTATTTATTTTTCTATTTGAAAAAATGGGGAAATATCTTTCTTTGTTGGAGTCACATATTTTAAAACATCATTCAAGTCTATTCAAAGTGAGTTCCTAGCCCAATTCCACTCCCACCTTCCATCATTCCCGCTAGATCACTTACCCAGGACTATCCCAGGTAGTACTTTTTGCTCCTCTCTTTCTCTGATTTCTTTAACTGGAATGCCTTCACCCTCCTGTTTTAATCAAAACAATATTTATTTTTCCAGAACAACTCAGGAGTCACTTCCTTTTCTCTGTGAAGTTTGTTCTCCCATCTGGTTTAAATTCCTCTTCGTTGGTACCAAAGGAGTAGTTTGTTTATACCTCTAGCAAAGCACAGTTTGGCTTGCATTGTTGTTACCTGTGTCTGGTGTCTCCCTTGCCATCATTTATTTCTCTTCTTTATTTTGTCTGTACTGTGACAGAAATGTTCATTTCAGAGTATTTATTCAGTTTTGTATGTTCCATATATAAATCCACACTTAAATTATGCAGTTCTTAGAGATACATAGCTCTGCCATGTGGGCAGTTACCTTCAAGTCAAAAAATGTTATTTTGTATTAATTTGTATTTGAAGAGAGTGCAAGAATTAATTAGACATGTCTATAGATGCCTGGTGTTTATTCACAGACAATGAGCCGGAATTATTGCCTCTCTTTAAGCCTTTCTCTGGTGATTTGTTTACAGAGAGTTGTGCTAAATAGCTGAATTGTTGTCATGACCCTTTGCCTAGATCTTTTCAAAACAGTCATTAGGCTTGAGTTTTATATAACAAACAACAACAAACCCCCCCCCCACACACACACACACACACACACTCATAACCAGGAGAGAAACTGAAAACAATTCTTAGAATTTTAAGCATGTACATGTGTGAAGACTGAGCTTACAGCAATGAGCATAAGCCATGACTTTGTAACAACAATAATTAAATCTGACCACTTATAAGCGCTGAAGTGCCCATGCCAAACTGGACTAATGTGTAGAATAAACTAATAACCTTAGATGAATTTGATCATAGGGTTCCTTTCAGGAAATTAAAGAATTAACTCCTTTTTACTGTTTTGGTTACTGTACAAGTTCAGGCCCCCAAGTGGGAGTAATTCTTAAAGCTAAAGTGGCAGCCCATTATCATTTGTAAATTTCCACTAATAAGTCAGCCATCCAGTGTCTGTTTGCTAAGCTGATTGTGACCTTTCTAACAGTATAGTATTTGTCATTGTTTTATTTATGAGCATCTATATATGCCATGGAAGTTTTGGAGAGAGTTTCAGAAAAAGAAAACTGAAACTAGGAAGGAAATCAAAAGCAGAAAGCCAGAAACTACTTCTTTAGCTCTTTATTATGATCTCAGGACTTCAGGGACCTTGAAAGATTGATTTCCTCTCACTCAAGTTTCTTATAAAATTAGATTTGGCTCTTACATCTGTAACACAGTAGTTAATTTTACAAGATAAGCAGTACGGGGGAAATGTATCTGAGGGAAAAATCAAATGTTGGAAACTCAGGAGACACTTGTAAGGTCGTAGAACAAAGTTGGTAAGTAAAGAGCCCTTACTATAGACCTGCAAATAGCAAAAGGTCTGCTTCAGGTTAATTTCAGTGATCTTTCATCACATTTTGCTTTTCTTTTCAGCCTGTATTAAATATAAGTGGACCTTACTCAAATCTGTCTGTCAGAGCCTTTTAAATTGCGCAGCCAAAAAGTAATCGTGATTTAAGTTGTGAAATCTGAACTTCGTATTTTAGTATCCACTGCTCTGTATGATCCCAACACAGAGCTAGCAATGAATGTGTGAACCAGTTCTTCATGTTCATAACCACTTACACCATTCCTAGAACTAAACATGCTTTCAGATAAGCACCAGTGGCTATCCGAGATGGAAGGGAATTTACAGTATTTTCAATTCAACCTACCCATGTTCTAGAAGATGCTGAAAGGCTCTTAAGGATCTGGAGGGCTGTTTGGGAACAGAACTGGGAGCAGAGGAACTATAACCAGTTGTCTTGACTAATCTAGATTCCTAATCTTTATACTTGCAGTAACCAGACACTAGTGTCTCATTTATACAGGCAGAGAAATTCTCTGTGAATTAATCTTTTTATTTGCATCTGTTAATCTTTTAAAATATGCAGAAGACCCATTTACCTTTAATCTATGTTTGCATTGGGAAAATGCTCACAAATAAACTTCCCTAAGTATCTTAGAGATGTCTTCTAAAACAGTTCAGTGGAACTGCCTGTAGAACTGCTCAGTGATTCACAATCAAGATAGCATTAATTAGGACTATACATTTTCTATCTGATTGTCAAACCGCTGGGTTGATGAACTTGCTTCAACAAAGTTCCTTCAAGTCAGTTAGATCACTAGGAGTTTCTCCCTGTTGTACTCCAAATGGGTGTGACAGTTTAGCTGGACGCAAATACCTTCTCTCATGGAGCTTATAGACAATATGATATATGAAGCCTTTTTCCTGCCGTTGAATTACTTTTCAAGTATATGCCCTCTTAAGAATTAAGTCTAAAATTGAATTATCAGAAATGGGACCATGAATTGCATAATTAATAATGTGCAACAATAATAAGTGCTATGCAGGAAAAATCCAAAGTGACTTGGAAAGATATGGGGTTTATTTTTTAGAGATTTGTTACTAGAATCTCTTGTGGAAGGATGCTAACCTTAAAGAGATTGAGAATCTGGCTGCAGGTAGGGAGAATTTGGTATTTTTAAACCTCTCCTGATGCTTCCAGTCTTTCCTACAACCCTCCCTTCCCTTGGTGAGAACCCTATACCACACCTGGGAAGGCCAGGGCTGGGCAGATCAGAAACACAGCTACTGTGACCCCAGGCACTTCTCACCCGCAGGAGTTCTAGATGAGCAAGAAGCCACAATTGACCCAGACTTAGGGACAAATGACTGTAATTTAGGCAGGAGAGTGATTCCAGTCTCTCACAATTGAAGTCTGACGTTTCCTTTTAACCCAACATCTAAACTTTTTCTGAAAAAAACATTGTCCAGTAAAAAAAATATTAACTTTTGTAACAAAAACCATGACAGGGTTTATCTCCTTTGATTCAGCAATTAAATTTCTGGAAATTGAACTTAATAATTTATTTGACAAGAATAAAGCTACCACCGCCCCCACCCCACCTCCCCTGTGGCTCAGTCATCTGAAAAACCCAGGCTACGAAGGCTGTGAACATGGGTCTGAGAATAACAGCAACCACAAAAGAATAAAACTACATACGTGAAGTTAGACATTGTAATTTAAGTATGGGCTTTGCTACCACTTGGCCAGATTCCACCCTCCCTGTCTCATTCCCTGTTTGGTAACCTCAGTTCCATTGCAAGTGTCCAAGGTTTGGTTGTGTTTCATCTGTTTCTTTGTTGTTGTTTTTTTCTATTCGCATTCCACCTACGAGTGAGATCATCTGGTATCTATCTTTCTTCATTTGACTTGTTTCACTTAGCACAGTCCCCTCTAGATTCATCTGTGTTGATTCAAGTGACAGGGTTTCATCTCTTCTAAGGGCTGTGCAGTGTTCCACTGTGTATGTATGTACCACATCTTTATCCAGTCATCTGATGTTGGGCACAGGTAGCTTCCAGTTCTTAGCTATTGTGAATAGGGCTGCAATAAACATGAGGATGCATAAATCTTTGTGAATTAGTGTTTTTATGTCTTTTGGGTAAAAAAAGTGGGATGGCAGGATCATATGGAATTTCCATATTCAACTTTTTGGGGAATTTTCATACTGTTTTCCAGAGGGATTGCACCAGTTTGCACTCCCACCAACAGTGTTCCCTTTCTCCACATCTTTGTCAACATTTGTCGTTTCCAGACTTTTGAGTAGTAGCCAATCTTTCAGGTGTAAGGTAATATCTCATTATTGTCTTGATTTGCATTTCCTTTTTAGCAGGTGAGTAGGAACATCTTTTCATGTGCCTGTTGACCATCTGTATATCATCTTTGGAAAAATGTCTCTCCAATTCTTCTTCCCATTTTTGATTGGATTGTCTGTTTTTCTGTTACTGAGTTTTATGAGTTCTTTATGTATTTCGATATTAAGCCCTTGTCACAAATAAGAAATGCAGGTATCTTCTCCCAGTTAGTAGGTTGCCTTTTGGTTTTGGTGATGTTTTCTTTCACTATGAAGAAGCTTTTGAGTTTGATGTAGTCCCATTTGTTAATTTTTCTTTTTGCTTCCCTTGCTGGAGTTGAGTTCCCAAAGGCCTCCCTAGAGCTAATATCATAGAATGTCTTTCCTATGTTTTCTTCCAAGCGTTTTATGGTTTCCAATCTTATGTCCAAGACTCTAGTTCATTTTGAATTAATTTTTTGTGAATGGTGTTAGAGAGTGGTCTAGCTTCATTCTTTTGCATGTGGCTGTCCAGTTATCCCGGCACCACTTATTGAAAAGACTTTTCCTTTCTCCACCATATGCTTTTGGATCCTTGTCATAGATTAACTGACTGTATGAGTGGGTCAGTTTCTGGTGATTCAGCTCTATTTCACTGGTCTATGCCTCCACTACTATCCTAGTACAATACTGCTGTTTTGATCACTATTGCCTTGTAGTATAGCTCAATGTCTGGAAGTTTAATCCCTCCAGATTTATTCCTTGCTTTGGCTATTTGAGGTCTTTTGTTGTTCCATACAAATTTTAAGACTTTTTTGTTCTAGTTCCTAGAAATAAGCCCATGGGATTTTAATGGGGATTGAATTAAATCTGCATATTGCTTTTAGATACAATGACCATTTTAATGATGTTGATTCTTCCCAACCAGGACCATGGGATGTCTTTCCATCTCTTTGTCTCTTCCTCTATTTCTGTTAAGAAGGGCATCTAGTTTTCATTGTACAGGTCTTCCACCTACTTTATTAAGTATATTTCAAGATATTTTTTTCTTTTTACTTCAATTTTAAACAATGTCGTTTTCTTGATTTCATTTTCTTCTAGTGTACTGCTTGTGTATATGAATTAGATTTTTGTGCATTGATCTACATTGTAGCCTGCCACTTTACTGTACTGATTGATTAATTCTAGTAGTTTTTTTTACAGGTTTTTAGGATTTTCAATATATGTATATAATCATGCCATCTGCAAATAATGATAGCTTTACTTCCTCCTTTCCAGTTTGGATCCCTCTGATTTCTTTTCCTTACCTAATTGTTCTGGCTAAGAGCTCCAATCTGATGTTAAATAATAGTGGTGAGAGTGGTAGACTTGCCTTGTTCCCGACTGAAATGCTTCAGTTTTTCACCATTGACTGTGATGTTGGCTGTGGGTTTGTCATATATGGCCTTTATTATGTTGATGTTTGTACCTTCTGTTCCCATTCTGTGCAGGGTTTTTATCATAAATGGGTGTTGGATCTTGTCAAAAGCTTTCTCTGTATCTATTGACATGATCATATGGGGGTTTTTTTCCTTGCTCTTGTTGATATGATATGTTACATTAATAGATGTATTTATGTTGAACCATCCTTGCATCCCTGGGATAAATCCCACTTGGTTATATATTTGATGTATTGTTGGATTAGAATTGCTAATCCTTGTTGAGAATTTTTGCATCTATCTTCACTAGAGATATTGGTCTGTAATTTTCTCAGCTTTTGGTATCAGTGTGATGTTAGCCTCATAGAAAGTATTTGGGAGTGTACCCTGTTCTTCAATATTTTGCAAGAGTTTGAGAAGAATAGGTATTAATACTTCTCTGAAGGTTTGGTGAAACTTATTAGAAAAGCATGGTCCCAGGTTTTTATTATTAGGAAGACTTTTGATTACCTCTTCAATTTCTTTGCCTGTGATTGTTCTGTTCAGGTTTTTCAGTTCTTCCAGGTTTAGTCCTGGTGTACTGTATTTTTCTAGAAATCTGTCTGTGTCATCAAGGTTGTTTACTTTGTTGGCATAGAACTTTCATAGTTGTCTCTTAGGATGTTTTATATTTTTGTGATATTTGTTGTAACTTCTGGTTTTTTATTTATTTTTATTGTAGTGATTATTCTATATATTAAAATAATTTCCTATGCGTAATTTCCCCATTTCTTAGATATATTTCACCACACCATGCCCTCCACCAAATCACCAGTGTTCTTCCCCATTATCCTGTCTATCCCATTATCCCCATTGCCCCTACCCACCCAATTCCCTTTTGGTAACCTCAGTTCTGTTGCAAATATTTCAGGGTTGGTTATGTTTCATCTGTTCCTTTCTTTTGTCTATTCACATTCTACCTATCAGTGAGGTCATCTGGTATCTATCTTTCTTCTTTTGACTAGTTTCACTTAGCATACTCCCCTCTAGTTCCATTCCTGTTGATTCAAATGACAGGATTTCATCTCCTCTAAGGGCTGTGTAGTATTCCATTGTATATATGTACCACATCTTCTTTATCCATTCATCTGATGTTGAGCACTTAGGTAATTTCCAGTTCTTAACTATTGAGAATAGGGCTGCAATAAACATGGGGACGCATACATCTCTGCAGATGGGTGCTTTTGTATCTTTTGGGTAGATGCCCTGAGTAACTTCTCTGTTTTAATTTCTGATTCTAGTTATGAGAGTTTTCTCTCTTTTTTCTTTGTGACTCCAACCATTGATTTGTCAACTTTGTTTATTTTTTCAAAGAACCAACTTTTGGTTTCATTGATCTTCTAGATTGTATTTTTGTTTTCTATTTCTGTTTGAATTTTGGTTATTTCCTTTCTTCTACTGATTTTTTGTTTTGATTGTTCTTCTTTCTCTAGTTGTTTTAAATACAGGGTTGGATTGCTTATTTGTGATTTTTCTTATTTCTTGAGAGAGGCCTGGATTGCAGTGAACTTCCCACTTAGTACTGTTTGCACTGCATCCCATAGATTCTGGTAGCTCATGTCATCATTCTCATTTGTCTCTAAGTATTTTTTAAGTTCTTCTTTGATTTTCTCTTTTATCCAAGAATCATTCAGAAACAATTTGTTTAGTCTCCAATTAATTTGGGGGCCTTCCAGCTTTCTTTTTGTGGTTGATTTCTAATTTTAAACCATTGTGTTCAGAGAAGACAGTTGGTATGATTTCAGTCTTTGTAAATTTGTTGTGACATGTTTTGTGTCCCAATATATGATCTATCCTTGAGAATGATCCATGCACACTTGAGAAGAAAGTGAAATCTGTAGTTGTTGTAGTGTTAAGTATATGTCTATTAGAAGTGACTGTTTCAAATGGTCTTATAAAACAACTTGTTCCCTGTTAATTTTCTGCCTGGTTGATGTGTCCATTGTTGTAGGTGAGTGCTGAAGTCTCCTACTATTATTGTGTTACTGTCACTGTCTCTCATCAGTTCTAATAATTACTTGCTTATTATGTTTTGATGCTCCTTCATTTGGTGCATACATGTTGGTAAGTGTTATGTCTTCTTCCTGAACTGACCCCTTAATCATTATATAATGTCCATCTCTGTCTTTTGTTATGCTTTTTAGTTGGAGTTTGTTTTATCTGATATAAATATGGCTGTTCCTGTTTTTTTGTGGTTGCCATTCAACTGTAGTATTGTCTTCCAACCATTGACTTTGAGTCTTTGTTTATCTTTTGAAAGAAGGTGAGTTTCCTGGATACAGCAGAAGATTGAGTTATGCTTTTTAATCCATTCAGTCATTCTGTGTTATTTGACTATTGTTCATTTTGACATTTTAGAAAGATATCTTATTCTCTGACTACTACTCCTAATAGCAGATTGTGGTTTCCTGCTGTTGCTGCTGCATGTTTTATTATAAGGCGACATATTAGAATAGAAAGAGTATTACCCTGAATGCCAGAAAAATGTGTTCTAGTTCTACCACAAATCAGCTCTGTGTCCTTGGACTAATCCTTTAAGTTCCCTGGATTCATTTCCTTCATCCTGGTCAGAATAATATCATCTCCATGAGGGTAGGAATCAACTCTGTCTGAAATAGAGACTTGCATTTGGGAATAACTGTGGAGGCTTGGGTTGGGAAGAGGAGGAAATTGAACTGTGATATAGTTGCAACAAAGGCCTCAACTGGTCCGTGGGGAGTTCCCAGATTAAGATGGCTTTTTAGCATACTTATGTCCCCATGTAGAATAGAGGTAGGCTGTCCTTACAGAGGGACCATAAGCTTTTGTGAGGCAGTTTTCTTAGCCTCAGCCAATCCCTGGAAAGGGCTTCAGCTAAGAGTTTGTGACAGCTTATGTACCCCATTGCTGTAAGAATTAGTGGTCTTTAAGGAGGGTATCTGGGCAGCATACATGACATCACTATAATAGATTCATAGCACAGTTCCTGGCACAAGGTAGATGCTTGTTAAATATTTGTCAAATGAGTAAATTATATAGAATGGAATTTGAGGATTACACAGTCCTTTTAGCAATATTGTATACATCTACTTATCTCCTGGGAGATATGAGGAAAAGGTGATAGATCAAAATCCTCACCATTTTTGTTATTGTTTTTAAATAAAGGAGTATGAATAAGAATAGGAGAGGAATGTCTACTAAAATTTATGTTGATTGACCTATTTGACTAGGAAGAATAAAGCATTCTTTGTGATTGAGCTAATAATAGCAAAATGCATTAAGAAGCAATGACTATACATATTACAGAGATTCAAACTATGATGTCCAATATACAGTAGCTGAAAGTCATGGGAGGCTATTTATTTTTACTAATCAGAATTAAATAAAATTTAAATTTAAAATTTATTTCCTCAGTCATACTCAACACATTTCAAATGTTCAATAGCCTTATGGTTGTAGTTATTGGTCACCACATTAAACAGTGGAGACAGAATTTTCTTTTTTTATTTTTAAAGGAAAGGTTTAGGTAAGAATGAAGGCAAGTAAGCAGGTAGGCAGGAAGGAGAGGAGAAAGAAGTATCTTTATTTGATTTACATTTAGTTGTTCATACTGGTTGATTCCTCCTGGACCCAGGACTTGAACCCAGGGGTATGTGGCCTTCATCCGTCAAAGGCAATCAACTTAACTGCTACTCCACCAGGGCGTGCCCTTTTTTTAAAAAAATTTTTTAAGGAAAATTACAGGCAGGAATGAACATGAGCACAGGCAGGCAGGCAAGAAGAGAGAGGAGGAAGAAGCACTTTATTTTATTTCATTGTGCATCTTGGTGGTTCCCGCTAGTCCTAGGACACAAACCTGAGACCTTGGAATATATGTGAACTGTGCCCAACCCCTATTCTACTAGGGCGTGCCACAGAGCTTTTTTTTTTTTGTCATCATAGAAAGTTCTATTGAACAGCTCTGGTCTACACTGAATAGTTATGTTCTTTACTGCCTTTCAGTAAAAATCTAATTTACTCCCATGAATTCTGCTACTGAGAATTATTGTAAGAATGCTGCAACTGGAGCCAAAAATTGTAAAGACTTGGGTGAAAAGAATTCTCCTCTATCCACATTTCTTCTTAGAAATCCAAATAGTACAGGATAATATTAAAATGGAATAAATAATTGTCACGTCGTCCTGTTCCTGCCATCTGGCTGCAACCAGGACAAAAGGCCCTGGGCTTCTGCAGTGCGCTGTGTTCCTGGCTCCCACAACCAGTAAGTCACCACTACCCCAAGCCTCAAACTGTCAAGATTTAGATATTTAACAACCAGATTTGTGTTCTTTTAAAAATACCTTTTAGAATCTAGGCATTAGCTATTGTGATACTATATGGTGTTTTACTACTCAAAAAAATCAGTTTCTGGAATAAAAAAGCAACTATACTACAAAAAAAAAAAAAAATCTAGGCATTAACTCTGAGTTGGATGTATTGAAGCTCAGACGAAATGTTGTGCCATACTTTCCTATTATACTTTTTGCCTGATATATTATTGTAATTTTTGAATATATACAAAAGTAGCAGATTCATAAATGAATTCCCAAATACTCATCAAACTGTCTGAATAATATCCATCAAATCAGAGCTCCTCGTTTCATTCATATGCCTCACCCACTCACTACACCCAGTATTGACTTGAAGCAAATTCCAGATGTCATTTCATCTGTGAATATTTTTCTGTGTGTCTTTAAAGGGTAAAGATGCTGTTAAAAAATATTAGCCACCATCCACTATAATGCCTTCAAAAACCTTAATAATTCCTTAATGTTTTCAAGTAAGCAGTCATCCAGACAAAGTTTATGCAATACAAATGGTTTTTGTTTGTTTGTTTCTTCTTAAAGGAAAGGTGCAGACAGGAATGAAGGCAAGCAGAGACAGGTAGGCAGGAAAAGGAGGAAGAAACACTTTACTTATCTTATTTAGTTGTTTACCTCGGTTGTTCCCCTCAGTCCTGGGACAAGAAGCTGAGTCTTTGTGATGTATGTGGACTGCACCAGCCAAAGGCAACTGACCAAACCACTATTACGCCCAAGTGCACTTATATATCTTTTAAGTCTTTACAATTTTAGGTTCTCTTCCATCTCTCTTTTTATTCCTCATAACTTCTTACAGAAGAAATCAGGTCTTCTGTAAAGTTTTCTGGAGTTTTCATTGCATTCCCGGGGTATAATTCAGCATGTTCCTCTTCTTTCTTTCCTGTAAACAGGTAGTTGAACCTAGAGGCTTGATTCAGGTTTGACTTTTCTTTTATTGTAAGGCATTTTTATACATTTGTGTTATATTCTTTTTTGATTAAAGTGCCAGATAATGAAGTGGTCGGTCACTGCTAATCATTGCTTAGATCAATGAAATCAATTTAAATAGCAAAACTTTAATATTATAGTTCTTTCATTTTCTTCATTTATTAGCTGAAATACATTCATTTTAAAAAGACACTTCCAGTACACCCTGTGGCTCAAGCAGCTAAGGTGGCTGAGATGCAGGTTATATAAAACCTACAGACCCAGGTTTGAGACCCAGGGTGGGTAGCTGAAAAAAAGGGGGTGGGGAGGTGCAGTGAGAATACATAACACTTAGTCTGTTAGGGAAGGCTTTCCTGAGAATGTCAATAAGAAGTTGAAATGTGAAGGGTAAATAGTACAATATTAGCCAAGCAAAGGGCTAGAGTGAGAACAGCATATGCAAAGGCTGGAGGTGGAAAACACTTAACACATTAAAGAAACTTAAAAGCCTGCCTGAGCTTGGATTATGGGAAGGAGGAGAAGGTAAATGATGAGGCCAGAAATGATGCAGAGGTCAAATCAAGTAGAGCTTGTGGACACAGTAAGGATTTTAGACTTCATCATAATTGGGATGGGAAGCCTCTGGAGCATTTTAAGAGAGAAACAACGTGATCAGATTTCTGTTTTGATGGGACCACTCTAACTGTTGTGTACTAAATTGGTAGGGACAAGAATGAAAATGAAAATTGGGGATTATTACAGGTGGAAAAATAAGAGTACCTTTTTGAACTAAGGTGACAGTAGTGAAAATAGAAAGAAGTGGATGCTTCAATAGATTTTGTACAACCAAATGTCTGCTCTGTGCTTAATGGGGAAATAACTGAAGCATTTTAACTAAATTCAGAAACGAGACAAATTCTCTTCCTGCCTGCCTACCTACTTGCCTTCATTCCTGCCTTCACCTTCCCTTCAGAAAAAAAAGAGAGAGAGAGAGAGTATATAGGATAATATGTTTTGGGGTTTTTTATTTTTTTAATTCCTATTTCAGTGTCTCAAACTCAGGTCCTTGGACCTTACATATTCTGCACATTAGCCAGAGTATCTCTCTCATTCTCTTTTTTTTTTTTTTTTTTTTTTATGAGATTAGAGACAGAATAGTCTATGTGAAAGTCTGGAGTGGGAAATACTTGTCACATTCAAGGAACTGAAAGGCCTGTGTCAGGTGGCCTGTAGTAAATGAGAAGGAGAAGGTATGTGATGAAGCTGGAAAGGTAGTGAATCCAAAAGAAATGATTGGAAAGTGAGACAGTAGAGACCAGGGCCACAAGCAAGTCTGCCAAGAGGCCTGACTGCTCAGGGAGTGGGGCTGGATACTAATTGGTATTTCCTGCTCCGGAGAAGTACTCAGCCCCGCGGTGTCTCCTCTAAGAGGACAGCGTAGGGATTCTGCATTGGGTGGTCAGGTCAGGAGGGCAGTGCGGTGTACAAACTAGACCTTCATGAAAGCTTTCTGAGTTCACTGGGCTGGAGGACTTTGCTCCTTCCTCATTCCCATGGTTCCCACTGGAAATCGGTGACTCAACAGTGCATTTTTTGAGTCCATCATAGGATATACACTGTTCTTTTCACAAGGTGTCCCACACTTAATACCAGTGGGGGATAAACTTGGCATTATGTATCAAGGAGTGGGGAGGAATGAATGCAAGAAACTCCACTCTCTCCAGGTCTGCCCTCCCGTGGTGAAATCAGTTGCACATAAACCAGAGAGCCAGTTTAACACAGGGGTGTAGTTTATGATGGGGAGTAGAGGAAAGCTAATCTGATATTTGAATAAAACCCTGACTTCACTAACCAGTACCCTGCTCAAGAGAGTTAAACAAATGATGTGGCAGTGTAGACCTCGGAAAGGCAATTTAACATACCGAATGCCTGATTTCCTGTCCCAGAGAAGTTTGGGCCCTGGGAAGGTGACTTGAAATCCATTTCCTGTAACAAAGGCACACAGCAGTACTGCTTCATGAGCTGCCAAGTAAAACTGTCAGAATCTATTTAAGAAAACCAGGCCAGTCTAGCTGTGTTTATTGAGAATAGCCATATGAAACAAAGAAGGAAAGAATTTTCATTCAATTCATTCACAGAGATTTTTTTTGAGCACCTACCATGCTCCAAGTACTGTTCTAGAAGGTGGGCATATAGAAATGAGTCACATAGAGAAAACACTTGTCCTTACAAAGCTTGCCTTCTAGTGGGGCACGGAGGGAGACAGACAATAAATCCAACATACAATATGTATGTTTAGAAGGTGGTAAGTGCTAAAGCTTTAGTTAACATAGAAAAATGTCTGTGGGTGTTGGTAAAGAGCTTAGGCAGGTAGGTAGAGTGATCTGCGAAGGACTCTCTGAGAAAGTGACATTCAAAATGAATCCTGAAAGATGAGGAGCCAGCCTTGTGACAAGTAAGGGAAAGGGAGAAACAATACAAAGGCCTGAGTTAGGCAAGAGCTTGGAATGTTAAAAAAGAAAAGAAAAGAAAAGAAAAAACGAAACCAACCCAGAAAGGTCGATTTCTGCAGGGTACTAAGCTAGAGAAAAGATGCTAAATATGAGGCTGGGGAGGCAGGCACACCCTGATAAACTATGTGGATTTGTCCTTACTCCTTGTGCTCATTATGGCACTATTGTCTGTTCTCCTGTAACACTGTCCAGTCAGAAGTCACTGCCTAACTCCTCTTCATGGCCTCAGCTCAGAGAGAGGACATCTTAAGAAAATCCCAACACATGGCAAAATAGATGTAATAAAGTTTATGCTCTAAAGCTCATAAATCACTCCTCAGGGACCTTCTGGGATCTTCACTCAGATCATTTACTTTCATGTTAATGTAGTTTTAATAAATTATCTTACCTGGTTTCCATGCCTACTGTAGATTACAGATAGATTATAAAGGGGTGGAAAAGTTGGCACTCTGTTCAGCTGACATTTTAATTTGTTGAACTATTTTGTTGGAAACCACCTTTCCCCACAACTAACTTCATCCTGTACTACAAGAACTCTAGAAGTCAGTCAAACACCGTCATGGTTTATGTTTACTATACCATGATGTTGTGGCAAAAACACTGATATACATTAGTCCTGGATGCAAATCCTGACTCTACCATTCATAATTCTATGCCCCTACTAGATTGTGAATGATTTAAGGACATTGTGTCATCGTCATCTTTGAATTCACCATAATATACCCCCTACTATAAGCCTGGAATAATGTTAGTCATATAATAGTACCTGATAAATGGATATTGAATGAATAAATCAAAGTATGTTCTTAGGTAAGTTACCTTCTCCAATCCTGTTACCTCATGTATAGAAGGAACTAGCATCACCACATCAAGGACTTGCTTGGATTGTTAAATAACAATATACATAGAAAGCACAATGTAAAATAAAGTATAATTTACAATATAAATGCAAGGTATTTTCTACCTGACTGAAGCAGAGGTGTCCTTCAAAGGGTTCAGGAAACCTTTAGGTCATTGTGTCTACTACTTGAAGTAGTTGCCACTAGATGGCAATGTTTTCTTAAAGCACATTAAGTCGTTCTTCAATCTGCCCCAGGGGTCTTCAAACCAAGGGTTCTTTCCCTGAGGTTGTCATTCTCAACTTCTATGTGTCTTGTTTCTAAAACTAAACCACTTTGTTCATAGTAACTCTTCTCCAGCTTTTCAAAAAGAAAGGCTATCATTCCCCAGATCTAATTTTATGGCACCAAGTGAATAATATCCAGTAAGGCATCAAAGGAAAAGTTTCCTTAAGTGACTAACAAGGAACAAATCTTTTCCTGTTTTTATGTACTATTTTACTTTAAAAATGAAGTATTTTGGCTTATGTTATTATGGTCTTATTGAAATATATGGTATGATGTCCTGACGAGAATAAGGCTTCTTCTATTTCCTCAAAATTATCAAGGAACCATAGAAGCAAATATTGGAATGGCCAAAGCAGCTGATTATTTTAGATGTAACTAAAATATTTTCTATATCACCAAATTATTCATGACATACTAGCTTTAAAAAAATCAAATTTTGCTTGACCCCTTTTAAATTTGATGTATTATTCAGTAAGATAGTTACATACTTTTTGCCAAATCATATAAAATGTTTATTCCAGTTTTAATCACTCCTCATCTTTATTGAATCTTATGTTATCTTTTTCTATTTATTTTCCAAAGGAAAGTTCCAGGCAGGAATGAAGGCTTGTAGGCAGGCAGGCAGAGAAGTAGGACGAAACATTCTCATTTTCATTTTTATTTAGTTGTTCACACTGTCTGTTTGCCCCCGGACCTGCAACTTGAACCCAAGGGAATATATGTGGCGTGCTCCTTCAGAGGTGACTGACCTGATTGCTGCTCCATGAGGCCTTGCCTCTTTTTCTCATTAACAAAAAATACAATTATATGTTACATGCCAGATCAATTAATTTTTGCAGTCTATATCTTCACATTTCACTATATCCACAGAAAGTTTTATGGTAATGTCTAAAGTAAGCTTCATCATCTCATTTCCAAGCTCATAGCAGTATAGAAGAAAGCTAGAAGTAGTTTAGCATCATCTACTAGAGACAAACATTGTGACACTAGTGAGAACTAATAATCAACAACTAATAGCAAGGAAGAGATAAAAGCTATCTAAAAATCCTCGAGATGAAACATAGAACTATTGTGGTGAAGATGCTAAAAATCTTATCCTATCACTTAATTGATGTCTAATCTCTACATTATTATAACTGTAAAAAGATTTTTTTATATTGATGTTTATTTTTTAAATAATTATTTTATGATTTCTTTGTTTACAAGGCTATATACATTTTAGGATATTGAAGTTACATCTCAGTCTATGACTATTTCGCACCTCATAAGAGTGCTAATGTCCATTATTATTCTCTTTCTCTACTTAAGTAGGTTAGATGTAATTATGTTTTTATTGATTTCCTTTTTTGTTTTCTTCTTTGCTTTTTTCATGGAGATGTATTTTGCCAGTTATCCTGAGGTTAGCATTAAGAACTCTGTGTTTATATCCTATTTTTATTTAAAAGCAGATTAGTCTTACACTCATTATAACCAGCCATATTTTTATTCTCCTCTCTTCATGCCCACTTTTTATATTTGCTGTTTTATTTTTTAAGTAAGTGGGATTTATTTACACTTTATAGAGTATCCTTAAGCATTTTTTGTAGAGCCAGGTTTGTGGTGATGAATTCCTTTAATTTTTGCTTATATGAAAAGCTTATCTTTCCTTCAGTTCTGAATGATAATCTCACAGGGTACAGTATCCCAGGTTGAAAATCCTTTTCTTTCAACACTTTAAATATATTTTGTGTCATTCCCTTCTTAACCTGTAGAGTTTCAGTTGAGAAATCCACTGACAATCTCATGGGGACTCCTTTCCTTTGATTGTTATTTGTTTTTTCTCTAGCTGCTTTTAAGATTCTTTATCTTGAATTTTTGACATTTTGATGATAATGTGTCTAGGTGTAGGTCTGTCTGGATTTCTTTTATTAAGAACTCTTTGAGCTTCCTGAGTCTGGAGGCTTGCTTCATTCTTCAGGTTAGGGAAGTTCTCGACTATTATTTCTTCAAATATAGTTTCTGCCCCCTTTTCTCTATCCTCTCCTTCGGAGACCCCTGTGATATGAATGTTGTTCCTTTGATGTTATCCCATAGGTCATGAATGCCTTTTTCATTTCTTTCCATTTGTTTCTTTCTTTGCTCATCTGCTAAGTGCATTCCCTGTCCCTATCCTTTAGCTCACTGATTCCATTGAAGGCTATATCCATCCTACTCTTGAGTCCCTCTATTGAGTTATTTAATTCAACTATCACGTTCTTCATTTCTATAATACCTTGTTTAATTTCTTCTCTCTGTTTCGTTGTTTTTCCTTTTCTCTTCCTCTATTGTTTTCTTGATTTCCATGAGTATGTTTATGACTGTTGCTCTAAATTCATCCTCAGGTAGTTCACACGTGTCTGTCATATTTGGATTTTCCCCTGGGATTTTGAGTTTCATGTATATTTCTCTGTGTCCTCATTCTGTTCGACCTTCTGTTTATGTTTCTGTGGGTTGGGTTTCCCTGCATTGATGCATTGTGTTAGGGTATTGACTTGCACCAGAGAAGCCTAGATCTTTGTTTGAACACTGAATTCTTGAGTTGTGTGGCATGAGCAGTGATTGGATTTGTTGATGTTCTTAGGTTGATCCTGCTTTGGGATCTGAGAGCTCAGCCTATGTGGCTGGAGTTTGTGTGGGGGCTTCAGAGAATTCCCCCCTCAGTGTCCCTGCTCTCAAAGATAAGCACCACTTTTGTTTTGACTCACAATCAGCAATTGGGCTACTGTTCTGTCTCCATCCACAGGGTGGTGCTGTGGGTAGCCTCGAAGGTTCCTTCCTTCTGGGACTTTCTTCTTCCTTTAAGCTTGGAGGCAGGATTTCCAGGGGGTGGGTCCTGCAACTATGGAGCAATGTGGTGGGGGTGAAGGGGTGGAGCTGAGTATTCTCCTAGCTATCCTCCAATTATGGTGGTTCCCTGTGTAATTTTTCTTGTCGGGGTCGGGGAGGCTCCCATTCAGACCAGCACTGGTCCTCCTGCCTTGCACCAAAAAACCCTCTTCTGCACTGTGTCCTAGTCCTGATGAGCAGGCTCCTTACTGCTCTCAGAGAGACTCCTGGGAAGCTCGGTTCTTCCAGCAGTTCCACCCCTCTGCAGCTCTCTTCATACAATCACCCCGCCCCACCAGGCTGGGAGTCCCAAATCCATGATGGAGTTCTGAATTTTAATGCATTCGCAGTCCCTTGTGGTGGTGATCACTTCCGCTGTGTCTGCAGTCCCTAGGCCAACCCTTCTACACTGTATGTGTCTGAAGAATATGTGATTTCTAGTTGTTCTGTGGAGAGGGGATCTGACACAAGATACTAGGTTGCCATCTTGACTGTCTTCTGACCTATGTAAATTTTTTTTATTCAGTCACATACTGCACAGTTATTTAAGTTGGGTGTCTTATTGCTTTCCCTGGAAGTAATAATTTCCTCACCTTCTCTATTACCAAGTTTGCCATATACCTATTATGGGTGAATTCTCAGTCTCTGACTGTGCTGTAAACTCTCTCTCAATGTGGTCAAATACTTCAGGTAATATTTTATCCTTCTAGAAGCTCATTCTTCTACTGCCATCTGGATCGGTTCTCTGTATGCATGTTGTTCACATATCATCCTACGACTTCTCACCATTTTCCTACACATTTTTTTATTTGTCTGCTCTGTTCAATCCCTTGTTTGGTTACATTCTCTTTCTTGGTTGAATTCCTCTTTTTGGTCAAATGCATTCTCTAATAACTTTCTAAGAAATAATGAGTGGAAGGTAATTTATTTAAGCCTTTACATGTATACAATAGCTATATTCTACTTTCAAAGTTGGTTAATAGCTGGCTATAAAATTCTTCAGAATTTTGATGGTCTGTCTCAACTGTCTTCTACATTCCAATATTACTCTTAAAAAGTAGAATGCTGTCCTGATTCCCAGTTATTTAAATGTTAACTGTTCTTTTTTGTAGAAATTCCTAGAGTTCTGAAGTTTCAGAATAAAAGATCTTGCTTTATTGAGATATAATTTACATATTATAAATATACCAATTTTAAGTGTATAATTAGATGCATTTTGAAGCATGTATACAGTCATATAATCTCTACCACATCATGGTATAAAATGTTTCCAAAACATCTCCCTTTGCAGCTAATCTCCTACTCTCAAACACTGGTGCCTGCAAACCACTGATTGTCTTTCTATCAGTACAGTATAGCCTTTTCTAGTATTCCATAGAAATTGAATCATACCATCTGTAGTCCTTCTCTTGAAATTACTTCTTCTTTCTCTTGAAATTACTTTTTTTTTTTGAGAGTCGTCCATTTTCTTACATATCAGTAGTTTCTTTCCTTGGGCTGCTGAATAATTTTCATTTGATCAGCATACCACAATTTATCTGTTCACCAGCAAATGGACACTTGTGGTATTTCTGAATTATAACTATTATGAATAAAACGTCCATTAACAGCCATGTACAAATCTTTGTATGACTCTATTTTCATTTTTCTTGAGTAAATACCTAGGGATAAAATGTCTAGGTCATTTAATAAGTATATACTTACCAGTATAAGATACTGCCAAACTATTTCCCAAAGTGGTTATACCATTTTACATTCCCACAGGTAATATATGAGGGTTCCAGATGCTATGTATTTTGACCAATATCTGTTGTTGAAATCTTTTACATTCTAACCATTCTAGTGGGTGTGTAGTTATATTTCATTGTAGTAGTTTTTCCTTGTGGTTTTAATTTGCATTTCCCTAATGACTGTTGAGTCTGTTTTCATGAGCATATACTGTATAACTTCTTTGGTAAAGTATCTGTTCAAATCTTTTACCTGTTTTTGCTTGACTTGTTGTCATGAAAGTTTTCATAGCCTGTACCTTAGTCACTGGAGTCACAAAAGGGGGATTATATATTCTAGATTTAAGTCCTTTGTTGGATATGCTTCATAAATATTTTCTTTCATTCTCTGCATCACTATTTTTTTTTTCTTTAAAGTGTCTTTTGAAAAGCAAAAGTTTTAAATTTTGATAAATTCTATGTAGTAATTTGAACTATATTCCCCCAAAATTCATATTCACCTGGAACCTCCAAGAGTAATCTTATTTGGAAACAGAATCCTTGCATTTGTAATTAAGGTAAACATTACAATGAGATCATATTGGATTAGGGAAGCCCCTAAATCCAAAGATAATGCCTTCATAAGAAAGAAAAGAGCATATACAGACAAAGAAAAGAAGTCAAGTGAAAACGGAGAGAGAGATTGCAATTGTGCTGTAAATAAGATCTAGTACCAAATTCAGTATGTGAGGGTTTTCCCCATACCACCAAGCAATTCTCCCCACAATTTTCCAGGTGTCCAACAATTTAACTAAATTCTGACATTATGTGGAGATAGCACCAGATTCCACAAGACTGCCCTCAATTTCAGATACCAATCACAAACTTAGTTTGTAACCTATACTTTTGACCAACTGGCTGTAAATTGGAGGTTCCCACGATTCTCTCCCTAGGTTCGATTAATTTGCTAGAGCAGCTCATGGGATTTAGGAAACCTGTTTATTGACTAGATTACTGGTTTATTGTGAAGGATATTAAAGGTTAGAAACCAACAACCAGATGAAGAGATACATAGGGTGGGGTTCTCAACAAAGGATCTTCTGTCCTCCTAAAGCTTGGGGCTGGCATATTGGTACATGGAAGTGTTCTGGCCCCCCAACTTGGAAGTTCTCCAAAGCCCATCTTTTTGGGTTTTTAAGGAGGCTTCCTTTCAAAGGCATGATTTATTAATTCATTCGTCATTGGTGATTGATTCAAACCTCTGGAGGTCACAGGTGTGGGGCTGAAAGGTCCAACCCTCAAATCCCCTGATCCTGAAAACCAGGCCCCCTCCAAAAGTCACCTGATTAACATAGTTGAAGACACCTTTGTTGTTCTCAACACTTTCAAGGAGTTTTGTGCCAAAAGCAAGGACAAAGACCAAATATGTGTTTCTTACTATAAGTGACAGTATCGCAGTTTGCCAATAGCCAAAGATTATCAGGAACCACCAAAAGCTAGAAGAGCCTTCAAAGGGAGTACAGCCCTAGCCATGCCTTTGGACTTCTGACCTCCAGAAACATGGGAAAGTGCACTTGTACTGTTTTAAGACTGCAGTAACTTGTTATAGCATCTTTAGAAAACTAATACAGTTCAGTTTATTAATATTTCTTCTTTTGTAGTTCTTGCTCTTTGTGTTCTATTTAAGTTTTACCTTATTCAAGGTCACTAAAATTCTCTTTTTTCCTTTAGAAATTTTATAGTTTTAACTCTTACATTTAGGTCTATTTCACGTATTTTATACACTGTAAAGAATTTAGGTTAAAAAAATTTTTTGCAGGTGAATATCTAATTATTCCAGCATTAATTGTTGAAAAATATACCTATTCCCCACTGAATTACTGAAAAACCTTGGTCAAAAATTAGCATAATTCTATAGGTCAATTTCTGGACATTTTATTCTATTCTGTTGATTCTATTCTATTTCTAACAATATCACAATGTCTTGATTTCTAGAGCTTTATAATAGCCTTGAAAACATATAAGTCCTCCAATTATGTTCCTCTTCTAATTTGTTTTGGTTTTTCCATCTATATTCTAGAATCAGCTTGCCAATTTACACTGTTAGGATTTTGATTGGAATTACACTGAATCAGTGGTTCTTAAGTGAAGGTGACTTTATTCCCCAAGGGATTTTAGGCAATATTTTTTGTTATCTCAGCTAGAAAGTGCTTCTGGAATCTAGTAGGCACAGCCCACAGTTGCTGCTAAAAATCTCGCAGTATACAAGATAGTTTCTCAAAATGATCTGGCCCAAAATGTTGTAGTTTCTGCTCTTAAGAAACTTTGCATTGTTGAATATTTAGATGATTTTTAGGGACAATGACATCTTAAGTTATGGAATCTTTTGACCCATAAGCACTATAATTCTCCCCACTTACTTAGGCCTTTAATTTCTCTTGATAATATTTTATAATTTTTGATGTACAAGTCATGCACATTTTATATTAAATTTATCACCCTCAACCATTACTACTGTCTAGTTCCAGGAAATTTTCATTATTTCAAAATCTCTGCTCATTAAAGTCAATCCCCATCCTCTCCTTCCCGCCTCTGCCTCTGGCAACCACTAATCTGTTTTATGTCTATAAATTTACCTCTTCTGGATATTTCAAATAAATGGACTCACACAATATGTGATCTTTTGTGTCTGGCCTCTTTGACTTAACGTATTGTTTTTAAAGTTCACCCATGTTGTAGCATGGATCAAAACATCATTCCTTTTTTGACCGAATAATATCCCATTATATCTACCACATTTTATTATCCATTCATCAGAGAAGGGGCATTTGTGTTTTTTCAACTTTTTGACTATTGTTAAAAGTGTTGCTGTGAACATTCATGTATAAGTTTTTATTTAAACACCTGTTTTCAATTATTTTGGGTATATACCCAGGACTGGGGTTGCTGGATCATAGAGTAATTCTTTATTCAGTTACCAAACTGTTTTCTTCAGTGGAAGTATCATTTTATACTCCTTCAAGTAATGTACAGAAATTCTGTTTTCCTACTCTTGTTGATTTTCTTTAAAAAAAAAATTGGTGTTGGAGTACTCTGGTGGAGTAGTGCTTAGGTAGACCAAACCCCAAAGGGGTTCAAGTCCTGTGTCCAGTGGGGTGGAGGGAGGGAGACAACTAGTGCGTACAACTAAATAAAAATAAAAACAGAAAATGCTTCTTCCTCTCTTTTCCTGCTCCTGCCTACTTGCCTTCATTACATGCTGCATCTTTCCTTTTAAAAAAATTGATGTCATCCTAGTCTGTATCTCACTGAGGTTTTGATTTACATTTGCCTAATGATTAACGATGTTAAACATCTTTCTATGTGCTTTTTGAACATTTGTATGCATTTTTTGAGAAATGTCTAGTCAAATTCTTTACCTAGTTTTTAGTTGGATTGTCTTTCTTGTTGAGTTTTAATAGTTCTTTATATATTCTAGCTGCTAGACCCCTGTCAGATAATTTGCAAATATTTTCTTCCAAAATATGAGTTGCCTTACACTTCCTGATAAGTTCCTTTGATGCATGAAAGTTTTTATTTTTCATGAAGTCCCATTTATCTATTTTTCCTTTTTACTTGTGCTTTTATTGTCATATCTAAGAAATTATATTCAAATTCAGGGTTATTTAAAATTTATTAAACTTAGCTCTATACTTTCTTATATGAGTGTTAGAGTTTTAGCTCCTCTATTTAGGTCTTTAAACCATCCTGAGTTAATTTTTATCTGTGATGTGAGATAAGAACCCAACTTCATTCTTTTGCTTTTGGATATTCAGTTGTCCCAGCATCATTTATTAGAGAAACGTACTTTGTCATTGAATGGTATTAACAATATTATTGCAAATCAACTGACCATAAATGTGTGGCTTTATTTCTATACTCCCAATTCTATTTTATTTTATCTAGATGTCTATCCTTACACCAGTACTATAATGTTTTCATTACTGTAGTTTCATAATAAGTTTTTAAATTGGGAAGATGAGTTTACCCGATCTGTTCTTTTACAAAATCACTTTGGTTATTCAAAGTCCCTTGCAATCCATATGATTTTTATAATTAATTTTTTGATTTCTGAAAACAAAACAAAAAAAAGCCATTGAAATTTTTACAGGGATTTATTGAATCTGTAGATTTCTTTGGGCAATATATTGTCATCTTAACATTTTTAAGTCTTTATCTATGAACACATAATGTCTTTCTATGTATAGCTTCTTTAATTTCCCTCATTGATATTTTATACTTTTCAGTATATCAGTCTTACACATTGTTATATTAAATTTATCACCAAATGATTCATGTTTTAAGCTATTGTGATGTTTAATTTTGTGACTGTTTATTGCTGGTATGTAGAAATATAATAACTTTTTGTATATTGACCTTGTAACCTGTGAACTTGCTAATATCATTTACTAATTTGAGTAACTTATTTTAGTTTCTTTAAGATTTTCTATACAGATAACAATGTCTTATGTGAATAAACATTTTACTTCTCTTCCACACTATGGGAAAAAAATGAAAAGAAATTAAAATTCATTTTTTCTTTGCCTTACTGAATTGTTTAGGACCTCTAGCACAATGTTCAAACAAGGCATCCATTCTTTGTTCTTAATAGAAGGTAAAATATTCAGTCTTACACCACTAAAAATGATCTTAGCTATAGGTTTATTTAAAAGACCTTTATCAGATTGGGGAGGTTCTCTTCCTAGTTTGCTGAGAGTATTTAGCAAAATGGATGTTGGATTTGTCAAGTGATTTTATTTTAATCTATTGAGCTTATCATAGGGCTTTTCTCATTTATTCTATCTGTATGGTGACTTACATAACTGATTTTTTAAAACATTTTAGTTAGTTGTTCATCTTGACTCTTCCTCCATTCCTATGTTGTAAACCCAGATCCTTGGGATATATGTGGGCTGTATCTGGTGGAATTAACCATTAAGCCACCAGGTGTGCCTGACTAAACATTTAAAACCTTACATTCCGGGTATAAACTCCATTTAGTAGTCATAATATACTACTCATTTTATTTATTTTTGGAATAGATTTGCTAATACTTTAATAATGATTTTATAATATGCTCATGTAATTTTCTTATAATATCTTTGAATATCAGGGTAATGTTGACTTCAGAGAGTACATTGAAAAATATTCCTTTTCCTTTATTTTCTGGGAGATCTTTTATAAAATTAATTTTATCTCTTTAAATATCTTGTAGATTTCTCAGTGAAGCATCTGGGCTTAGCATTCTCTTTGTAGGAAGATTTTTGAAGAACAAATCAATTTCTGTATTAAATAAAAGGCTATTTAGGTTATATAATTCCTCTTGTATAAACTTTGTGTCTTTCGAGGAATATATCCGTTTCATCCAAGTTTCAAATTTATTGACAGTTTGTTTATAATGTTACCTTATGATCCTTTTGATATCTATAAGAACTATAATGATATCTTGTCTCTCATTTTTGTCATTAGTAATTGGTGTCTTGGCTCTTTTATTTTTTCCCCTGATAAATTTGGCTAGAGTCTTTGTCAATTTCATGGTCTCTCAGGGACCAGTGATTCTATTATTTTTCTGTTTTCTATGACATTGATTTCTGTTCTTAATCTTTATTATTTCCTGTCCTCTGTGTGCTTTGGTTTTAACTTAGTCTTCTGTTTCCAGTTTCTGAAGGTGAAAACTAAGGTCACTGATTTGAAAATTTCCCTCTTTTCTAAAATAGGTGTTTAATGCTATAATTTTCCCTTTCAGTACTGCCATAGATGTATCCACAAATGTTGATCTGTTGGGTTGTTTTCTTTTTTCATTTACATTCAGTTCAAAATATTTCTTTTCTTTTTTCTAAAGAGAAACGAAGACAGTCAGGAATAAAGACAGTCAAACAGCAGGCAGGAAGGAAGAAAGAAGAGAAGGGAGCATTTTATTCACTTAGTCGTTCATTTTAGTTGCTCCCTACAGTCCCAGGACAAGAAATCAGGTCCTTGGGCTTTATATGAAATGCTTCCTAAGCACAAGCATAATACTTGAACTACCAGAGCATAGCAGTTCAAAATATTTCCAAGTTTCTTTTGCTTTCTGTTTAAGCCCAGAAGTTACACAGAGTATTACTAAGTATTGTGAATTTTCCCAGACATCCTTTTGTTATTTATTGTCCATTTAATGCGTTTGGTCAGAAAAAGCATTTGTGTGAATTGATTCCTTTTAAATTTATTGTGACCTGTTTTATGCCCAGAAAATGGTTAGAAACATAGCCCACCAACTTGACTTCCATCACAAGGCAAATAAAATTCAAAGTAAACAAATGGGATTACATAAAAATGAAAAGATTCTACACAGCATAAGAAATTCACATAAAAATAAAAAGGCATCTAACTGAATGGGAAAAGATATTTGCCTTTCAGACTGGCTATTATCAAAAGTCTGGAAACAACAGATGCTGGCGAGGATGTGGAGAAAAGGAAACATTTTTGCACTGTTGATGGGGGGTGCAACCCCTATGGAAAACAGTTTGGAGATACCTCAAAAAACTGAAAATGGAAATCCCATATGATCCCATCATTCCACTTCTGGGCATCTACCCAAAAGATACAAAAAGACCCATTCACCCATGCACCCCTATGTTTATCGCAGCCCTATTCATAATAGTTAAGAACTGGAAATTACTTAAGTGCCCAACATCAGATGACTAGATAAAGAAGATGTGGTACTTTATATACAATGGAATACTACATAACCCTTATAAGAGATGAAACCCTGTCATTTGAATCAACATGAATGGAACTAGAGGGGATTATGCTAAGTGAAATAAGTCTAAAAAAGAAAGATAGATACCATGTGACCTCCCTCATCGATAGAATGTGAATAGACAAAACAAAGGAACAGATGAAACCAACCCTTGAATATGTGCAACAGAACTGAGGTTACCAATAAGAAATTGGGCAGGTGGGGGCAAATGGTGGTGGAGCCCACTGGACAATGGTGAAGAACACTTAGTGATTTGGTGGAGGGCATGGTGTGCTGAAATATATCTAAGGAATGGAGAACCTATACATAGGAAGTTATTTTAATGTGTAGAATAATTACTATAACAAAAATAACATTTAAAAAGAAAAAAAATATTATTTGTCTTTCACACCTCAGAAAAGTGGTTAATATCCAAAATATACAAACAGCTCATAAAATTGAACAAGAAAACAAGCAATCCAATCAAACTATGGACCGATGACCTTAATAGACACCTCTCCAAGGATGATATACAAATGGCCAACAGATTCATGAAAAGATGTTCTACTTCTCTTGTCATCAAGGAAATGCAAATTAAAACAACAATGAGATATCACCTAAAACCAGTAAGAATAGCTATCATCCAAAAAAAGAAAACAAGTGCTGGAGAGGATGTGGAGAAAAGGGAACTCTAATTCACTGTTGGAGCATAAAATGGTGCAACCATTCTGGAAAGTAGTATGGAGGTTCCTTATTGAGGCATTATTCACAATAGCCAAGAGCTGGAAACTGCCTAAATAGCCATCAACATATGAGTGGATAAAGAAGATGTGGTATACATACACAATGGCATACTTTGTGGCCATCAAAAAGGAAAAATTCTGCCATTTGCAACAGCATGGATAGACTTGGAGATAATTGTGCACAGCAAGATAAGCCAGAAGGAAAAAGACAGACATTGTATGATAGCACTCATATTATGTGTATAAATATAGAAAACAAATGAATAACATAAACTGAATAATATTAAACATTAAAAAAAAAAAAGAACTATTCCAAACTGCAATGGACTCCTGGTTGGGCGGGGGAGGGGGTGGCAAAAAGGCAAATAAAAGGGTACCAAAGAGATGGGGGAGGAATGGGAGAAACGGAGTAAAGGGAATTCAATTGTTATGGCAGAGCCTCCAGACAGCGAGAAGACTGACAGCCAGGCATTCAAAGGTAAAGAAAATGTCATTTTATTGCAAGCACTGGTTCTGGCTCAGGGGTATTGTTACCCAAAGCTGAGCAACACGAGGTCTAGGGGAGCTCCTTTTCTACTCTGAGTTAATGATTCATCTCCTTGGCTATGTGTGGTTTCTACTGGCAACTCTTATGAGTTATGTACAGCTGCAGAGTAGGGAGGCTATGCTTGTTTGTCCTTAGTCACGATAACAGGACATAGCTGCAGTCTCCAAAGAACAGGATATAGCTATAGTCTGCATAGTACTGTGGAAAATTCCTGGCAGACTAACCTTTGCATTGGGGTCAGGAAAAAGGTCTACCACAAACTGTATAATGAAGTGGGGGGAAGGGAATATTGGTAAATCTATTATGCTATATGTAAACATAAATTTGCTATTATGTATACCTCAAAGCAAGTTAATGTTAAATGCAATATCCCTTCAATAAAAAAAAGAAATATAGTCCACCCACTGAGAACTGGTTTATTATTATGCTAATATGACTACATAAGTCTGAGCAACAATATGTTTTCCATCATAGATCAGTATACTGGGGTTTTGATTTTATTCATAAGTCTGATAAACTTAGTAAATATGAGTCCCCTCCTGAGAGGACAAGCTGCCTCTGAATGTTCTCTACACATAGTAGGAAAGATCTTAATTGAAAACTGAACATTTCATTCTTCCAGGTATTTTCAAGTATCCATGTTTATGTTCATATATTTGTTTTAACTTTAGAACATTAATAAAAACTTGAATAAGTTATCCTTCCTTGGGTTACTTTCTCATTGTTGAAAATAAATTGTTTTGGTACACCCTGGTGAAACAGTGATTTAGTCAGTTGCCTCCAAAGGCACAAGCCAATACCCCTGTTTCAAGCCTAGGGTCAGGGTGGAGGCAGGTATTAGGTTAGGGGGTGGGGGAAGCAACTAGTGTGAACAACTAAATGAAAATAAAGGTGCTTCCTCCTGCTCTCTCTTCCTGATTATCTGCCTACTTGCCTTCATTCCTACCTGTACCTTTCCTTTAAAAAAAAAAAATTGTTTCATAGTTTAAAAACTAACTTAAGCAAATTTAATTCACTATAAATATACAGGAAAGTCTTTTGAGAGTAGATGTGGTCCACATCGCTCTCAATATCACTGGATTTAACAGTTGAAGTAGTTGGTAAATGTATAAAATTTGAGTCTCCTTGGAAGCAGACATAAATTTCTGTTCATAAACATTGAAATTAAATATTTTAGAGCCATTATATAGTGTGCAAATACATGTTGACTCAGAATATTTTTGAGGTGTGCCCTGGTGGAATAGTGGTTGGGGCAATTGCCTTCAAAGGAGTGTAGTTCACAAACCTCTGGGTTCAAGTCCTGGGTCCACTGGAAAAAACCAATGTGAACAACTAAATAAAAAATAAAATAAAATGCTTCTTTCTCCTCTTCCTGCCTTCCTGCCTACTCACTTTATTCCTGCCTGTACTTTTCTTTTAAAAAATATATTTAATATTCTATTAGTGATCTAAATAAAAATTATTGACTTATTAAAACAAGTTGTCACTAGTGTCAAAAAGCAAAGCAAGAAATAACCCAAAAAAGAAAAAGAAAAGCAAAACAAAGTAAAATAGGTGAACTTGTGTTACCTCCCCTCTCCTGCAAAGCAGAGGGAAATAACTAAAGAGAGTAAAGCTTATCCTTCCTATGCTCTCCCCACAGTCAATATTTAGTCTTTTTCGTGTACTTTGAGCCTTCTGTCCTTACATGATTGGAGGAATGCTAATTCTTAACTGGTTAAAAGTGTAAAATGACAGTGGGATCAGTTTAAGTCATCAGACCTTTATGAAAACTGTTTTCTTCCATAAGGCTATCTGGGAATTTCAAGACCTAATTTTCATTATCTTCTATATGTATATAAGGCATCAATGCCTCATACTAGACACAGAGCCTTTCAAATGTAAGCTCTAACACTAAGTAGAAAATTGCATGTTACAACACCAAATCTCAAGAACCAATTATATCCCCCCACAAAAAGAGTTTTTCTAAAATACCATAAGTCTAGATGAACAAGACCGAATTAACTATTCCAGTTTATAACCTCTCAATGGTAATTCAACCCATCTCATCTGGTGTTTTTCATCTAAATATTCCTGGCACGTCATAAGTTTTATTTAAAAAAGAAGATTTTTAAAAAGTTTTTAAAAGCAGAAAAATGAAGGAAACATCCCTTGCTACTTCCACAAGCCTCCAACAAGAGAAGCAGCCAATCTGCTCTGGAGAAAGTTTTTTCCTAAAGTTCAGTTTCTAATAGCTTTTAAAAAATCATAAACTTGTTAGTAACTGCCTTCATCTTCACAGTTGTCACTTTTAGACATTATTAAGAGTGAATGGAAAAAAATGAATACAATAATATATATAATTTAAGAAATCTTTTTGTGAGAGGTAATAATGTCAGGGAACAAACCCCCAGAAACCATACTCTCACCCGAGGATAAAAAAGAAAGAGCATCTACGCATGATTCAAGGAGGAAACAGTTAAAAACTTTGGATAGAATTAGAAAATTCAAATGCTGATCCTGGCTTTGTCACTAACTTGTTGGGTGAATTAAAATTAAGCCACTTAGCCTTTCTCATCTTTAAAGAGACTGGATCTGCACCCTCATGTGTATTGCAACATTATTTATAATAGCCAAGAGCCCATCAATAGATGAATAAATAAAGAAAATGTGATATGTATACACAGTCGAATACCACTCAAGTATAAAAATAGAAATTTAAAAAAAGATGAAATTCTGCCATTTGTAATAACATAGGTGGAATTAGAAGATATTGTGCTTTGTGAAATAAGTCAGACACCAAGAAGGCCGAATACCATGTGATCTGCTTCAGAATTGCCCTGGATTTTGTTGTGACTGCATTGAAGTTAACAGGTCCTTCTGCCCATTGCTACCAGTGTTGATCCTAAGAGCTCTCCTCAGTAAACTACCCGCACAAAAATCTTCATCTCTGACTCTGTGTTCTGGAGAACCCAACCTAAGACAGAGTGGTTCAAGGAAGCAAACTCTAAGATGGGATTTCGGAACTGGACCACCTGTCTGCCAGCTGGCAATGAGGACCCTGTCACAAGTGGTAGGAGGAGCACTATAAACTCCTGGAATGTAGTGTAACTTAAAACTCTCACTAGCAATAACTTGCATGGAATGCTAGTGGAAGGGGACACACCAACTTTTAAGAGCTTGGGCAAAGTACTAACCATAAGAGTGGAATCAGATGGCTCTTTCTGAGTGTCACTGATGCGCTGGAGAAAGACATCAAAAGACTAAGAGTGATTAATCACTCATTGACGTCTAAGTGTAAAAACCAGAGGGCCTCCTTGGAAGCATAAACAAAGACTCATCTTCTGCAGCCAGAGGACAGAAAAAGCTTAAGATGGGATCCTGTACTTAATTAAAAGAGTGGTCAAACTCCAAAGAAATTTGAATTTTCCAGGTAGCTGTGGCAAGGACAGGACTCTGACTAGGAAGAAGTAAAAATCTGAGACCGTCAATGGAAATACTTAGATTGATGCACTCAAAAACCTTGACATTGAAGATTCCTCTAAGTCTACTACTCTTGTTAAAGATACTACTACCATTTGCTTGAAATTAATGCCTTTCAATCTAGTGAAATCAAAGACAGGTTTTCAAGAGCAGCCCTAACACTAGGGCAATACAGCCCAGCAAACATTATGATATTAGAGGTATCGGTGGTGGAATTTATGACATCTTTCAATTAGAGAACCACAAAATAGATAACTAGGATACTGAAACAAGATTATGCCTACTTCAGTGAAGAACTTTACACCATTTGAAATAGCTCCAAATATGCTAGTGAACTCTGGTAGAAATAGAAGAACTGATTATAGGATAGCAAGCGAACATGGGCCAAGGGTGCCCATTAAAAGATGGTTTCTGTCAGTCCCATCCATTACACCGTGGAAGTGGCACAGCGGGGGTCAGACAAGGGCAGGGTCAGAGGCATAAATAAGCTGCACAAGTCGGTGATCCATGTCATCTACCACTGGTTCACTGATTTCTCTCCCTCACTTCATATCTGTGGCTGCATTGGCATATTCAGGTGACCCATTGGGGTGTTTCTTGGGAGTCCCTTGCTTAATTCTGAAGATAAATAAACAGTAGCCACAGTCTGAGAAGGTTCTGGTGACTCAGCATATCCATACCATTATTTATCCTAATGCTTCTTAAACCTTGTTCCTCATTTCTGGCAATACCACAATTATCTTGCTTATGAAGAAAGACCTGTAAACCCTTACATAGTAGATTATAATTTAGCTGCTAAAAACTGAAAAAAAAGGAGGAGATAATCCAAGATACACTGATAACAGTCACCGACATCTTTTGTTAAGAAAACAAGAATCTGTATAGTACCTATAATATATAAATATTTTTGTATAAGCAAGCATTTATGAGACTAGATAAAACTGTAATGCGTAGAATATTTTGGGACATATACCCAAAGATTGATTACTGCCCTAGTAAGGACAACTAGGGGATAAGGAAGCAGAGAAATGTAACTTCTTACTATATACCTGTTTGAACTTTTGAATTGTGTACTGTATGCAAAGGGCTATTACGTAATCCAAGGGTGCACTATTCATATTCTAATCTGTCTAAATGGCACCCCTGGAATTGGGCTTTGTGTGGCCTGGACAGATATAGATAGATAGATAGATAGATAGATAGATAGATAGATAGATAGATAGATAGATGATCGGTTCTGTGTTTTAAGTACCATAAAAAAAAAAAACTTTAGAAAATAAACTTAGTCTGTGTTCTGTAGTTTGCACACACAGCTATTCACTGAAACTTTCAGATAGCATTTAAAATAGCCTAGGATTTCATACCCAAATTGTTGCTAGTCTTCAATCTTAAATTAGTTTTTATTATCATTTAAAAGATTAAAAAGATTACCCTCTTTCCAGTAATTTCCTTCCATGATAAAATGACCAGGTAGATTTTTCCTCCTAAGAGCTCCAAGGTGTTATTGGAGGCAGCACTACATTGAAACCTGTCTAAGAGTTTAACCCCGCCATTCTCCTTCTCCTGGGAGCTGTCAGTTATCAATATTTAATCTGAATTGAGAATCTGAAAAATGTTCTTAACTTTTGAGACTGTAGATTCTGTAACTGAATTTCCTACATTATCCAAAGGAAAGCCACAGAGATACACATCAAAATGTATGTTACTTGGTGTGCCCTAGTGTCTTAGTAAGTAGGTTCACTGAGTGTAGCCCACATACATTCCAAGGGGCAGTGTGGGTAAGATTCGG
The DNA here is from genome assembly GCA_004363575.1 of Solenodon paradoxus. Classification (NCBI taxonomy): domain Eukaryota; kingdom Metazoa; phylum Chordata; class Mammalia; order Eulipotyphla; family Solenodontidae; genus Solenodon; species Solenodon paradoxus. The sequence continues at coordinate 452,082 of RJWH01000849.1, forward strand.
GTTTTATAACTCAGTACAGTCCTTATGTTAAAACAATGGAGAAATGATTGAAGGATTATATTTGAACCATTTGTGTATAGCATCCCTACAAATTAAATACAAAAAAATGTAATAATGACATGCCTTGAGGGAGTAGTGGTTTGGTCCACTGCCTTTGACTGAGAGCACAGTCCACATACATCCCAGGGACCTGGGTTCTTGTCCAGAAGCTGGGGAGAACAACCAAGATGTACAACTAAAATAAAATAGGGATGCTTCTTCCTTCTCTCTCTCTCTGTTTTTGTTCCACTGCTTACCTTCATTCCTGCCTGCACCTTTCCTTTAAAGAAAATTTTAATAATGAAAAAATGAGACCTAAAAAGACCATTGGGTGGCATAAGTAATGTGTTTAATCAAAACTGCTAAGATATATATTGTAAAAATACCTTCTCTGACCTTTTCCCTATGAAAAAAAAATCTTTAATATTAACACAAAAATTCCTAACTAAAACAGACTTAACTTATTTATGAATACAGATATTAAAATTTCAGACGAAATGGATCTCACAGATGTCAACCCGAAGCTAGATTGCAAATTGTGTGCCTAGGCCTATCGTTAAACTGAAATACAAAAGACAACATGTAATGAGAGCATCTAATGTACATACTCCACCCAGCACACTTCAGTATCTCTGAAGTGGGAGGGGTATACTGACATCAGAGACTTACAGAAATAATGTCCTCAAAAGCTATGTGGGTGTGTACCTGCCCCAGTAAATTCACTGCCAGAACAACATGAAGCCACTTCTGCCTTCAAATACAACTGAAATAAGTTGGTCTCAAAATTCAGTCTTTACTGTATACTAATAAGGCTCCAAGACACTAACCTATCAGACATCTGTTGGCTTGCCTTGGATCTGAAATAGGATGTTTTCTCCATTCATCAACATCTGATGAAATAGCCAACAGAAAATGTTAGTTTTCACTTGCCTTTGTACCTGCTCCTGTGAAAATAGCTCCCATCAAGAGAGGTGTGTGCCAGAGAAGGAGTCGACTGTGTTGTAGAATGGGCCTTGCCTTCTACTGGTAGAGGAGACTTTTATCAAAGGTAGTCCCTCAGGTTCTTGACTATTAGTAACCTGTGCTATAGTGAAGGAGCAGAAGTCTGTGAAGTCATGCCATCTAAGATTTCCAGAGCAGTGCTTCCTGCCCCGGGACCCTCAAATGGGAAGAGTAGGAAGGGATCACAGACTTATCGCCATGGGTTACAATTCAAATATGTGTAAAGTCTAGAACAAACTGCACTGAACTGTTACTAATGCTTTCTCTAGAAGGTGAGTTTACAGAAGGTTGCACACTATTGTATCTTTAATGTTGAGTCCTGTGTCTTATACATAGTAGGTCTTAACTAAATACATGTTGAATGAATTAATGCTTTTCTGTAATATTTAATGTTACTTTTGAAATCGTTAAGAAAATAATGCGCATTTTGTGCATTTCATATGCAAAAAAAGTAAATAATCACTCTTAGATGTTTTCACTGGGTGAAAACCTAATTATTTTATTTCACAGTCTTTATTTGAATGAATCAATTTTTGAGTACCAATATTACTCAATATAGACAAGTTTGACAAAACCCATCTAACTTAAAGAGTATCTAAATCAGGTAACTATTCAATTATATAAATCACCACTGACTCACTTTGAAGACTTTGCAGGTATCTCCATGACCTATTTTAATAAACACACTCCACTATTACTGTGTTGTTTGCTTACCTGTGGATGTCTTAGAAACAGCTGCACTTTGAAGCACTGTCTCTCCCAGTCCTGGTCTCTTCTCCACATTCACCAGGAAGCAATACTGAAAGACAGAAGCTTTTTCTCAAGTGAGATACCCACTGTGCCACTTTGTGTTCCTTGCATGCAGTACTCACCTTTCATCACAGCTAGACCAAATACTAATTGAAGTGGAGAGATGTAGAAAGGTTTTCTTTAAAATCAAATTAAATAATGGTTAGAGTCCAAGACCACCTCACAAAAGTTGGATTCAGACATAATATAGTTGAAACCATTCAAAGTTTGATAAAGTTGACATTTGGTATATATTTGTTGAATGAATGAATATTCATAATGAGTCTTATCAAGAGGAATTTATAGACTAAGACTCAGTCTCACTCTCCACCTGCTCAGAAAGGTACCTTCTCTGTGTCTGGCTCCTGGTAGCTGTTTCCTCCTGCAGGCATTCACCTCCTGGCTGTTGGTAACCTTGGAAATGCCTATATTGTTGTCTTCAGACAAAGATGATCTGGTGAATGTACTTTGAAAGGTTTTACTATAAGGGCACCAACCTGTTGGTGTTCACACTTCTGGATGGGGACATTTCTCAGAGGAGGAAGTTTGTAGGCTGGGAATATAAGAGGTATATATGGTGTTTTAGAATGTTACACCATTTTAGTGTAGACTCACTTGGTCATAAAGGAATTGAGGTTTATAAAGTTTATAAAGGGAATTTACTATAAGGAGTGATAGCAAGTCTTTAGCATTAATCCAAGAGGAGTCATCATTTGGCTTCCTATGGCTGGACTATAGCATATTTCTGGGACCCTCAGCTGCAGGGCCCTGTGGGTGTTCCTGCTGATGTTTCTCCATTAATATACTGCGAAGACACACCTGTGTTCTTCTGCCTCAAGCCCACCTCCACCCCACCCCCAACTGGCAAAAGCTACTACACCAAACAACAAAGGCCATTGTATTGACAACCCACCCTGGTGAATCAGCTGTGGCCTAAAGGACAGGGTGCAGTATCATGGGGAAACTATCTAGCAAAAAAGGATTGTGGATCCCCTTAAATATGTTTAATATATTTGGGTATCTGATTTAAGAAATCTGGGTGCTATTTCAGACTAATCTGGACTCCGGATTGACTCTGAACAAGACTGACCTTATATCTGAGGAGTGGGGTACCTATACATATGAGTTTATTTTAATGTCTAGAATAAGTTACTACAATAAAAAAAAAATGAAAAATCAAACAAAAAGATTGACCTTAGACCATGTAAAGTCCGAAACCGAGGTTCATGACTCGGACTGGGGAAACAAAAGTTCTTCCTTCTCTTTCTTCCTTTCTTCAAAATGCTCCTTCCTCCTCTTCTTTCCTTCCTCTCTTAAAAAATAAAAATAAAAATAAATAAATCCTATGTACACTAAAGAGATGTGCCTTGACTTATTCTGAGTGTTATCAGCAATACCAAAACTCATCATTTTAACTTTTTCTCCGTTATTTTTGCACACACACTCCCCCTCACTTCCTCCAGCTGTGAGTCTTGAACCTGGGTCCAGGGCTTTCATAACCTGTGTCTTACCTGTGTGAGCTGCCTGAGCAACAGGAAGAGGCTATCTGTGATTTTTGCAGGGTGTCACTGCATTCTGAAATGTGAATAGAAGTTCTTGCTCTCATCCCAGCTATCATTGAGTCATTAATATTGACTGAACCTCTCACTAGTGAAGGATTAGGTGGTCAGAAGAACAACTACTTCCCATGTATAAGGTGAGCTTTTAAAAGATCTATGACACTTTTATTCATTCATTCAGCAAAAGTTCTGTTGGGACTGCTATTCCCAGACACCAGGCCAGGTGCTGGGGATATGGTGATGAGTACATTAGACAGGTTTCCTAGGGAGTGGTAGATATTAAACAAATAATCTCACAAATAATTACTTAATACAGATTTGCTAGGCGATGAGAAGTGTATGCTGTACACAAATAATTACTTAATACAGATTTGCTAGGCGATGAGAAGTGTATGCTGTAGTAGGCAAGAATGACAGGAGAATCAAGTTCAGACAGGGAGGGGGACAGTAGTCAGGAAGGACTCTGAAGAAGCAGCTTCTCAGCTGAAACAGAAGGATAAGTTGGAGTTAACTAGAGGAATACTGAGGAGAGGAACATGATGGAGGGGACAACAGGTGCCAAAGCCTGGGACAGCAAAGGGCTGGCTATGGTCAAGGAATTGAAAGAAGACCATGTGTAGTGTGGTAAGCAAGAACAAGAGTGGTTTAGAATGAGGCAGTTTCTTAATCCTTGTCTTTTATTTGAAAGTCTATTATAAGGGATCTAATCTGTTTGTAGGGAAGTGTTAAATATCTCTAAAGCTGCATTATTGAACATTAGTAGCCACTAGCCATACATGGATATTAAGCTCTTGAAATATAACTGACCCAAACTGAGATGGGCTGTCCCTCTGAAATATACAGCAGATTTTGAAAAACTGGTATTAATAGATGTTTATATTGGTTACATGTTGAAACAATATTTTGATACTATTTACTTAAATAAAATGTACTATTAAAATTAATTTCATTTATTTGTTTTTTAAAATACAGCTAATAGAAAATTTGAAATTGCATATATGGCCTGAATAATATCCTATTGGACAGTACTGCTTTTTAATGTTCACTTAGATATGAAGAAAAACTACTTGACTATGAGGAAGATTGGTTTGCTTTGCAAGAGAATTTAAAAGCTCAATTCCATGAGGTCTTTAAAAATAGGGCAGGTAGGTGCACCCTGGTGGAGCAGTGGTTAGCTTAATCACCTCTGAAGGAACGAAGGCCACATACTCCTGGGTTTGAGTCACAGGTACTTGGGGAAACAACCAGTGTGAACAGCTAAATAAAAATTAAAGTGCTTCTTCCTCCTCTCTCTTCCTGCCTACTTTGCCTTCATTCCTGCCTACTCCTTTCCTTAAAAAAAAAGAAATAAAGAAAAAAAGAAGGCAGCTAGCCAGTCAACTATCTAGAATGAGTTTTATTTTCATGGAGGTGGGGAAGAGAATAAACGATAGAGGCTCTTAAAGTCCCTTCCAAAGACAACAGAATCCACTTATCAGGTATTAACAGATGTACAAAATCATTGGAAGGGCTGGAGGAGCAGGTTCTAGGTGGAACTTCTAAGGAATTTCATGCTGCTAGGAAATGACACTGCTTCTTATGTGGGGGTGGGGATAGAGAACTGCTGATGCTGCCACAGGAAGCTGCTGACCATTGAGATGCTGCCACCTTTGCCACATCATTGCCAGATATATATGAATGACTTTCTTCTGAACAAATATTTGCTGGTTTTAATAAAACTATTTATTGTTCCCAGGCATTCTAAAGAGCAAAAAATCCTCAAACTTAAAAAGTATTTCAGGGCAAAGATCAAAGCCAGAATGGATCTGCAAAATTCCTTGTAAGACCTCAGAAGGATCTAAGGTGTTGCTTCATAGAAACTTCCAGCTGGACAAAGGCCTTAGGAGGATCTCAAAGGTGTGCTTTGTAGATACTCTGCTAAAAATAAGGTTTCTAACACTAGTGCAGGCATTGTCCTCAGCAGGCACACAGGGAGTCCAATGTAACTCTAATGTAACTCTGCCACCCCTCCATTCAGAGGTGGAACCTAATTCTCTCCCCATGAATCCGGAATGGCCTATACCTCTCTTGTAACCAATATTATGTAGCAGAAGTAATACTGCCTCTCTTCCAAAAGAAACCAGGCAGCTTCTACCTCATTCTCTTGGAATGCTTGCTCACAGGATGTTCACTCTCAAAAGTAAGCCACTATGCTTTGAGAAACCCATGCCACACAGAGAAGCCAAAAGCAGGTGCTCCAGTCAGTAGTCCCAGCTGAGGCCAGACTTTTCATCCAACCAACCCAGGTAACAGATATGAGAGCTGGAGCCTCCAGATGATCACAACAGCCGGTCATCCAAGTTCCCCCAGGATTTTATCTTCCTCACTGAGGGCTCAGTCACCACGGAGCAGAGACAAGATATTTCCATTGTACTCTACCCAATTCCTAACCCACAAAGTTTGTGAACAAAATAAGATGGTTTTATAGTACTAAATTTTGGGTAGTTTGATATACATTTATAGAAACTGGAATAGCAAGCATAACATTAAAAAAAAATTAAGGTGGTATAGCAGATAAAACTGGGCTACTACTGGGTACCTGACATGGCAATCATTGCTGTTATTTTTTTATCATGAAAAATAAAAAAAATATGATAAATGAAAAAAAGTTAAGCTCTTCTGAGATAGGGATAGTTTGGAAGATGTGAAACTGTGGCTTTTTCCTCTATATACCCCTAAAGCAAGCAGAGCAATTGCTTGTTTTCTGTCTTCCCTTTTCATTGTAAAGATAAATACAGAAGCCTCTGGTTAACCCAGGTGTGCTTTACATCAGGTTTCCTTGCAGAGCAGGACCGGACTAAGAAAGATTCTCACCCCATCCTGAGCAACAATCCAGCAGAGGTCTGAACCCATCCTCATATGTCTGTCCTGCTCCTTGCAGAAGCAAGGCAACTGCTACAAATACTGGGATTGAAGCCATTCCATCATGCTTCCAGAAAAAAGAAAAAAAAAAAAAGTATCTCTCTGTTAGTGGTCCTAGTTGTTAATTTTGGCATAGTTTTGATTTCCCTGTTCCCTGGATCATTCTCCGACATTGGATACCCTGCTATGGTTCACTCTACCCTATAATAATTATGTAGCTATGTATGGATTCTAAGTCAGAAAGTATTAAATCTTTTAAGTCATTTACACAATGATTTTTATTTTGGAATGTACTCAGAGTGCAGGACAAATGCCTGCTGACACCTATGTTTATTTTTTCAGCTGGTGATTGAAGTTCTGGTCTAGTTATAATAGATCGGAATGCTATTGTCTTTGTCCATTTTCAGCTTTATTGCAAATCTTGCATTGCATAGGGGTCATATTTCTATTCTCAGTATGCAAAATAAAAGTAATTTTCATTTCTTCATTTCCAAAGTAAATATCATTGTGTTTGCCTCCCTCCTTCCTCTACTCCATAGAACTATTTCATGAAGAAAAGACATAAATATGGAAATATAACATTCCAAACTCCTGGGAAAATACTGTTAATACATAGACTACTTTTAATTGTAAAATCTTTTAAAAAGTTATCTATTCTATAACATTTGACTTCTCTACTGTTTCTAGTATCTTATGCCTCTTTAACTGAATAAAATTATTCCCTTTTCTATGTATTTATTCCTGCTACTAGTGATACAAGAGTGATCAAGATAAACAAAATAAAGTTCCTGTCTTCATTGTACATATGTGTATTTCAGGGAGATAGACAGTAAACAAGTAAATAGAGTAATTTCAAATTGAGAAAAATAAACAAGAGGAATGGATAATTGAGAGGTCACTTTAGGTAACGCCTTTGGGGAAGGCCTCCCTGAGACCCGGAGCCTATGAAGGAGCCAGCACTGCAAAGAGCTTGAGGACAGAGCTTCAAGCAAAAGGAAGAACAAGGACCTACACCCAAGGATGGAAAGATCTTGGAAGGAAGAATGGAACTGGAGAGATCAGGCAAATGTTGCATCATTCAAGATCTTTATACTTCTCTACTGAGATGATTTTTTGCCAAGGGAGTGGCATGCAGATGTGTATTTTTAAAGTATCATAGCTGCCATTGGCTGGTGTGAGGAATGGAAAGGAGATGAGCTTGAGGTCTAAGATAGCGGAAGACCAGCTAGAAGACTGCTAGTAGTTCAAAAAAGAGCTGCTTCTCATGAAAAATGTATATTTTGAGTATTTTTAAGGCAGTGGTCATAGACTTGTTTTGATCAGTTCACTGCATTTTAACATTGTTTGCTAGAAGTATTTAATTTAATAAATGCTCATCCCTTCTTTTGACATATGAAGTTCCGTTTTTCACCAAGTAAAAAAAAATCGGCATCTTCAATCTCTGAAAATGCAGTAAACATTAATTCAATGCTATAGATGTTTTGAGCAGCTAATATGTGTAAGGCACTCTGATAAGATGTAGATATTCAAAAATAAATGACAATCAGTGCCCATTCTCCAGGAAACTAGAGACTGAAAACCGGCAGGCAGCCTAGCAGAGGTATCAAATCAGTAAGCAGCAAGGTAGTGTTTTGATTTTCTCATAAAAATAGAATAAACCCTGGGAGAAGAATGGTTCTACAGACCTCTGGATGGGCTGGAGAGAAAAGGAACCAGAAAGACTGAAGTAATGTTAGAAATGAAGAGAGATGTTGTCTCTTCACTTCATTTTATCTATGCAGCCCTTCCTGGAGTGGAGCCCCTGCAACTAATTTACTGGAATGATTTTCCTTCCTAATATCTGGAATGATAGAAGCCAGTGAAAAACAGACATTCTCTCCGTTTAAGGAAGGTTAGAATCAACTCATTCATAAAAAGTAACTTCACGCAGTGGATCGCAGCAACTGCAGCATAGTCCACACAAAGCCCAAGGATCAGTGTTCATGACCCAGACCCCAAATAAACAACTAAACAACTACGAATGCCTCTTCCTCTTTTGTCTCTCTGCTTGTCTGTCTGCCTACTTGTCTTCATTCTTGCCTGCTTCTTCCCTTTAAAAACAACAAAAACAAAAGTAATGTCTAGGAGCAACCTGGTGGCTCAGGTAGCTAAGATTCTGTCATGCAGACCATGTGCAAGGTTCATGGACCTGGGTTCATGGGTTGGTGTGATAAACATAAATAAATAAATATGCTCCCTTCCTCTCTCCCTCCCTCCTTCCTTCCTTCCCTCCCTCCCTTCCTTCCTTCCTGTCTCTCCTTGGAAAGTAAATAGACTTGCTCTAGTGGAGTAGTGGTTGGGTTCACTGCCTCCAGCCGGCATAGCCCACTTACACCTCTAGGACCTGGGTTTGCATCCGAGAGCCGGGGGAAACAACCAAGATGAACAAATAAATAGAATAATCAAAGTGCTTCTTCTTCCTCTCTCTTCCTTTCTGCCTGCCTCTGATCACCTTCATTCCTGCCTGCAGCTTTCTTTTAATTAAATAAATAGTAATCCTTCAATAAAAAAAAATTTCCATGTCCTTAATAAAAATGACATCCACGACCCATGAAATTTAAAGGTCACTTTAAATTTAAAATGTGGAAAATATTTTGTAAATGAGAGACCTCCTCCTATAATACAATAGCAAGCCAGAAGCAAAGCGCTACCACCCCATTTTGTTCTTCCACACACAAGTTTGTATGGCAGAATTAAGCCCTGTGACAGTTCTCAACTCTGGCCACACATTGGAAGCACCCAAGAGCTTTTAAAGAATATTGATGCCTATATCCTGGTCCCAAAGATTCTCATTTAATTGGTGTAAGGTATGTCCTGGATATCAGTGTCTGTTAAAACCTCCTTACAGGGAATTCTGATGTGCAGGCAGGATTGGGAAATACTAATTGTCTGCTAGAAGATTATGGAGTTGCAGCTGGGGCCAGACTAAACCATAGACTCAGAACATAGCAACTGTTTCCACAAGCTAAATCTGACCTCCCTACCATGGACTTCTATAGTTTCCTCTACTTTTTCTTCATGATATTTAAGTAATTTACAAAATCCCCAACAATAAAAGCAAACATCAACAAAATGGAACTGCATTAAACTTAAAAACATGTACAGTCGCATCTTTGTGGGGCAGCGGTTAGGTCAATTGCTTCCAAAGAAGCAAACCACATACCCCTGGGTTCAAGTCCCAGGCCCAGGGGAAGCAACCAGTGTCAACAACTAAATTTTAAAAATACAATAAAATGCTTCTTCCTCTTCAAAAACAAGACAAACTTATGTACAGAAAAAATTACAAAATGAAAAGGCAACCTACAGAATAGAAGAAAATTTTCATAATATCCAAAATCTCTAACGAACTCATACAACTCAATAGCAAAAAGACAAAGAATTCAATTTTAATGTGGGTGGAGGAACTAAATAGATATTATGCCGTTTAAGACATCCAGATGGCCAACAGTTACATGAGAAGATGACCAACATTACCAGTCATTACAGAAACACAAACTAAAACTAAAATGAGAATATCACCTTATCCCTGTCAGATTGGCTATATCAAGAAAACAAGTGCTGGGAAGGATGTAAGGAAAAGGGAATGCTTATATGCTATTGGTAGGAATGAAATTGGTTTAACCACTGTGAAAACCAACATGGAAGCACCTCAAAAAATTAAAAATAGATCTACCATATGATTCAGCAGTTCTACTTCTGGATATATACCCAAAGAAAATTAAAATAAGATATGAAAGAGATAAATGCATCCCTATGTTTATTGCAACATTATTTACAATAACCAAGATATGAAAATAAACTAAGTGCCAGTATCAGATGAATAGATAAAGAAGACATAAGATATGCTCATATATATGATCTATATTAATATATATAGAGATATACATGAATATATATTTTCATACACATATATTTATGAATATTATTGTCATGAGAAAGGAGGACATCCTTGTCATATGTGACAACACAGATAGAAATTGAGCACATTATACTGAGATAAGTCAGACAGATAAAGACAAATATTACAGTATATCACTCGTATGTGAAATCTAAAAAAGCCAAATGAGTAGAAATATAGAATAGAATGGAGGTTACCAAGAGATGGAGAGTAAAGGACTAGGACAGATACTGTTTTAAGTGTACAAACTTGTAATGAGTAGAAAATAAGCCCTAGAGATTTAATGCACAGTATAGTGAATATAGACAATATATTATAATTACCAATCCTGCTAAGGGACTAGAACATAGCTATTCCAATCACAAAAAGAAAGAATGCTTATATGATGTGATAGAGGTGCTAATTATCACTACTATTTGTCATATTACTCTATATAAATATATCAAATTAATGTTATAAACTTCAGATTTACACATTATTATGTTAAGCATGTATACATTTTTAATGTTTTTAAAATACAGTTTGTCATTGTATTTATGTGTGTAAGAGAAACAGAGACATAGACAGAGAGATTGCCTGACTAATGATTTCTCTTTCTTTTTTTTAAAGGAAAGGTGCAGGCAGGAATGAAGGCAAGTAGGCAGGTAGGCAGGAAGAAAAAGGAATGAGAAGCATCTTTATTTTATATTTTATTTAGTTGCTCACACTCATTGCTTCCACCCAGACCCAGGACTCAAACCCAGGGGTGTATTGACTTGCTTCTTTGGATGTGATTGGCAAGTGATTGGCCTAACTCCACCAGGGAGCGCCATGACTAATGGTTAATGTTGATCACTCCACTGAAATAAAAGCTTCGTGAGGGCAAAGCATCTGAGTACTGAGTCAGTATAACATTTTGGTTAAACAAAACAGGTTCTAGAGTTAATGTGCACTGGAATTCCAGTTCCATCACTGGATACATTTCCTATATATACCTCAGTTTCCTCAGCTACAAACGGGGATGGCTGCAAAATTGGTGTGGTTTTGAAAATTATATGAGACAGATGTAAGTTTTAAAACAACTTGCAAATTCTTTAGCACTCTTCCCTCCAAATATGAAGCTGAAGTTCTTTTCCTTGAATATGGGTAGACTTGGTGACTAGCAAATAGAATATGACAGAAGGGATAGGGTCTTTGAGATAAGGACACAAAAAAACATTGTTGGTCTGGATCCCTTTATCTGGTAAAAGTCAGTTGCCTTGTTGTGAAGATGCTAGTCAACCGATGGAGAGACTCTTATGGTGAGCAACTGAGAACTTCTGCCAACAGTTCTGTGAGAGGCCATCTTGGAAGAAATCCAGTTCCAGTCAAGCCTTCAGATGACTACAGTCCATGCCAACATCCTAACAGATGCCTGAGAGACTCTAAGCCAGAACCCAAACTCCTAAACCACTCTGGAATTTCTTACCCACACAAACTAAGATAATAAATGCATGTTGTTAAGCTCATTATGTTTAGGGTAACTTGTTACCCAGCAATAAAGAACTAATACAATATGATAATGCTGAAGCACTTAAACCATATATAGTAAGTACTCAATAAATATTAGTCATTGTTGTTACTGCTATGTTCTCCTTTGTATCCTTAGCACCTAACATCTGCTACTTAGTAAGAACTTGGTATACAACATGTGAATAAATGAATGGACACACAAAGTAAAATGGAGGGTTGAGGCAATCTTCCATTGTAGTTGTTTCTGAAACTATTTGAGGAAGGACATTTTCAGACAAAATCTATCAGAGTTGAGTCACAAAAATGACTTTAGTTATTTCATGCAGAAGGAATTTAATACTAGGAGTTGGTCACAAAGACAATGGAAGAAATGAGAACTAAAGAGGAAAGAGCACAGTAACCTGGAAATTAGCCAGAGCAAGGAGCTGCTATTATTCCTAGAGGTAGAGGGCCAATGAGAAGAGCCAGGGCGAAGTTAGAGCCATCTATAGTATGACCACAGAAACGGGCTGGTGAACCTGTCATGAAAGAGAAAACATCTGAGTCAGAGAAAAAGAGGAAGAAACACCTTGGCTTCTTCCTTTCCTTCCTTTTTTCTTTTCTTTTTCTTTTAAAGGAAAGATGCAGGCAGACAGGAAGAGAGAAAAGGTAGAAACTTTTTTTTTAATTTAGTTGTTGATCTTGGTAGTCCCCCACGCCCACCCCACACATCCCCCACACTTGCCTTCCCATGCCCTGGAATGTGAATGTGGGTCTTTGGAACATATATGGACTTCACTAAGTCGGAGGCAGCAGACCTAACTGCTCCTCTACCAGGGCATGCCACTCCTACAGTCTTTCACCAGTACATCCCAGTGATCAAATCTCCTGAAAGTCAGCTAGCAAAGGAGGCTGGGTAGTGAATGTAGTTCCCTGTGAAATGGAGCAGAGCAGGAGATGTAATTATACTTGGATGTGCATGCAGTTGTGTGTGCATATAGAAACATAGCCAGAAAATAATAAAGCAAAGGTTGAAAATGATCAGTACACACTCAAAAAGATAAAAACATTTTATTTCATTCATTTAAATAATAATGAATGTACATGATTTGTACAGTCAATAAGAACACGTTAATATATTGATAGTTTCCAGTATGTTAAAATGTTTTATGTTGTCATTTGAATGTGTATTGAGTTTTAATTTTTCAATAAAATCCCTGATGTGGGAAACCATTAATCTAGGTGATCAATCGTAGGTGATTTATCTTAAAAACTTTTTTCTTTGGCCATAAATGACAATGTTAAGATATTTGATAAATTTGAATAAACTCTTGATTAGAATAATAATCTATGAATGTTGATTTTCTGAACTTATTGGGTAAAGAGCTTATTGGGTAAAATGCTTTTTAGGAAATTCATATCAAAGCATTTAGGGCAAAGGGGTACCACCATATGTGTTGTGTATCCTGTGTGTCAAACCTTGTGGGAAATAAATTATATGTAATACATGCACACACACGCATATATATAGATATATGAAGAGAGAGAGGAAACATGATAAAGCAAAAGTAGTAAACATTAACATTTGGGGAATCTCAGTGAAGGGAATAATTTGTACTATTCTTGCAGAGTTTAAGTCTGGAATTATTTCAAAAATAAATTAAAAATCATCTTGCTTAAATTGCATGTGATGGAGCAGAGTAAGGTTTGGGAGGGGATGGATAATAAGAGACAAGAGACAAGGTTTTGGCCAAATTTGAAAGTTTTCCCACTTGGTCTCTTTCAATCCTCTGGGAAGCTGCATGGTGTCTATAACTTCTCACTGGTGGCCAGGGACATTCCTGCAGCTGCTGAAGTCTTCTTCAGTTCTCTACCCACAACCTCTGGAAAGCAACAACCTGTCAGGATTTACAGAGCATTCTGATACTCTTAGGTTTCCTCCCTAGTGATGAGTCTCATAATGAAAGACACTTGGAAAGGAGACGAATTTAGAAAAACATAGGACATTTTCAAATGTAAGAAGATGAAAGAAATATGATTCACTTGCAAGCAGGAGGGGAGTAAACCTTAAATGATAAATGTGTAAAAATGTGGGATGATCCTTAAAACTTCAAGACTAGTCTTCATAAATCCAAAGAGGCCATCAGCATATTGTAAATTAAACTTGCTAAAAACCATCTGGAATGAAACTAGTACCCAGCATATGTGAATTTCACATAGGAACAAAGAGCTTTGTCTACTGTAGATTAATGAGAACATTAATCCACATGTTGTAAAATCTGAGAACAAGGCTCAAAAAATATATATATTACCTACCAATCCATCAGAAAATGCCTGACACTAAAGTAAAAATGTTCCAAGAAAATAATTGGCAATTTACTAGTAAGAAGTGCAAAATGAAAAAAAGATTTTTTAAACTTGCCTAACAATAAAAGAAATAAAATTTATACAATGAGGAAATAGTATTTTCATATATTAAATTAGCAAATTGCCTTTATTTTTTATTCATTTTGTTTTCGTGATTTTTTTTGCCCCATCCCCCCACCCCCCACTACCCTCAGGGTTTCAAACCCCAGGTCCTTGGACTTTACATGGACTGTACCTTAACAGCCTCAGCCACATAGGTGCGCTAGCAAATTGCTTTTTAAAAAATTTTAATACCCAGTGTCAGTAAAGGTGAGAAAGGGAATGCATGTGTGTGTATATGTATATATACATACATATACATATACTTATGCATATCAATAAAGAGCAAAAATTGGTGCTTTCTTGAATGTAGTTTAGCAGTCTATTTTAAAAGACTGACAAATACACATATTCTTTGACATAGAAATTTCTACTCCTAGGAGTTTATCATAAGGAAATAATCATGAGTGTCCCAAAAGACTTGCCACAAAGAATATTTATAAAATGGGAAAATTAGAAATAGCCTATATTTTCATAATTGGCTGTTTAAGACCAAGTATATGCAGAACATAGAATGCTTGCTATGCAGCCACTAGAAATGACATGCAGGAAGGATAATTTTAGAACAAGGAGAAAATATTCTCATTATTAAGCAGGAAAAAAGTGGATAATAAAGCAATAATATAACATGTTTTTCAAAAGCTTACTTGTGTAGTTGTAAGACTGAAAGAATTCACAAAAGAAGTGAATATGGACAATTTACAGTTTCTTCCTCTTAATCATCTTGAACGTTTTCTTCAAGAAACAAAAATTATTTTTAAGTGTTTTTTTAAGTTAGTTACAAATCAAACTTACAGAAAAAAATGAGGGCAATGAGGCTAAGGTGTTTGCTCACTCTCATGCCCTTAGAAGAGCCAGGGATACTTACTTCAGAGATGCTCCTAGCTGGGGCTTAGGAAGCACAGGCGCGCACCCATGGAAAGCTGAGGTCCTCACCCCAGTTATTGTGTTAATAGAGGAATGAATGCAGGATTTGAACAGCTGGGAAATTCTGAGAATTTAGGGTTTGATAAAATCAAGAAATGCAGGGATCATAGGAATCCTAGGAAGTGCACTAGTTTAGGAAAAAGAAACTCGGGTCTTGACTTTGAAAACTGAAGTAAAGATGAAAACACCCTTTCCAGATTATACAGAAGCAGGACCCATTCTAGATACCCTCGGTCCTGTAGCCTCAGCACAAGTCACTATTCAAAGTAAAATTTACTTTCCAAGTGAGAAAAATCTTGCTTATCATCCATGGATTTAACCAAATAAGCATCGTTGAAGTCTCTCCTTCCACTTCCATCGTGTCTAAGTCATAGTCTCCCAAAGAACCCAAAAAGCTGTGGCAGCTTTTCATCAAAGGTTTGAGTTTTGAAATAACTGATGAAAGTCTGGAGAGACAATTTGAGCTTGAGGAACACTCACCAAGGGTGGTAATGA
>RJWH01000849.1:467766-507605 GCA_004363575.1 Solenodon paradoxus
CCATCAATCTTTAAATTTTGGACCCACGAAAGGAGGAAAGTTTGGAGACAGAAGCTCAGGCCTTTGTAATATGGAGGCAAATACTTTGACAAATCATGAAACCAGGATGGCTGTGGTGGCTCCAGCAGCAGCGGTGGCCATGGCGGTGGCAGAGGTTTTAACAGGTTTTAATTACTGCCCGGAAACAAAGCTTAGCAGGAAAAGGCAGTCAGAAGAGTGACAGGGAAACTCCAAGTTGAACATTTTTTTTAATTCAATCAAGTTCAGGTGAAGACAGATCCTAGCTGTTACAAAGAAGTCACATTGTAGACAATACTTAATATGTATGGGCAAAAATCTCAAGGTCTATATTTGTGACTAACCGTATAACAGGTTATTTTAGTTTTTCTCTGTGGAAAGTGTAAAGCATTGCGACAAAAGGTTCAGTGTAGATTTTTTTTTTGCACCCATGCTGTTGCTTGCTACATATAATAGTCTGATCATGCTGCTGAATAAATGTCTTATTACAAAAAAGGGAAGAGAGGAAAACCTCCATTCATACTGAACTGTAAGCAGAAACCTAAGTCATTTTTATGGTTTGGCAGTGATATTTTGAATTTCATAAAGAAATGCTTGAAGGAATCTATTCCTCAAAACTGAAGTTTTTGCCCTTAATCTGGGAAATGTAATTTCAGTCTTCCAAAAGGATATTATGGGCATTGTTTCATTTTTCAGGGCGTGCATAGCTCTTAATTATATGGAATCACTGCACCAAGGAACCACATGGCTACCATCATGCACCTAGAGTGTAATTATCGGTTCCTTTCTGTTATCTAAACCACAGCCACATAACACAATATTAAAATTGTAAATAATATAGTAATTAATCTGTTAACTCTTTGGGCAATGTTTCACTAGGTATATATGCCTTGGGAGAGGGAAATGTCTAATCATAAAAATCTTAAACCTCAATTTTCCAAACAAAAGGATTTCAGAACAAAAGGGGAAAATTGCTAAGACCCTACATAGCATCTAGTTAAAAATAGCTCAACTGCCTGTTTTTGCCTCAAGGAAACTGTAGAGTATCAGATAGCCAGCTTTAGAGACAACGGAGTCAAATATTAGTCTTCTTTATTAATTTTGCCAATTGGTTAGAATAAAAAGGATCCCAGCCTGAGAAATGGGATCAGCCAAAACTGACTGCCTCCACTTTCACACTTTCCGCAGTTCACTAGGTAAATTATTCTTTGACAAATATTTGTATTAAGATCCTAGTAAAGTGTTAAGTAAGGAACCATGTGGCTACCTGAGAATTTCTTTGCTCCCTCCAGTTGCTTTATACAGAACTAAGCACAGAATCAAACCAAGTCCCAAAGTGAGTCGTGACAGAACATCCTGAGATCACTGCCTTAAGTTTCAAGTCATCTGTCTCAGCCACTGATTATATTAAGCATTCCAGGTTTGTTTGTTTGTTTTATTCTCTGTCTATCTACCCTCACCAAGTACTGTGAATCGGTTGAGCCAGTCCAGTTGGCATTATGCTGTACAGAATATGGAGTAAGGAGAACTTAAACTTTTCTATCAAAGCCAGGCTGATTTTGTGTTCTACGCAGGCAGCATACACTTACACATGGCCAAGCTTTGCAGAAAGATTACACCACACATTTCTGAGAGAGTCGAGGGGCTGAAAAGCGTTGATTCTAATGCTGTATGAATTTACAGTCAGACTGTAAGTCAGACAGGGATTAAGAATTTGGGTGAGGCTGTCAATTATATCACAATAAAAACATGTAAGAAAAAGAATTTTTGTGTTGGAAAGGATTTTAGGAATATGGAAATCAGAGTATAAGATTTTAAGATTCTTTATTTTCAGGGTAGTCAGTCAGCATGCATATAACCACCTCCTAGCCCCTGCCAATCATAGAAAGTCTGCTGATAACCAGAAAAGCTAAAAAATGTTCACTTCAGTTTTATTTATTTATTTATTCATTTTTTAAAAAAAGGAAGGAAGCAGGCAGATATGAAGGTAGGCAGGCAGCAGGCAGGAAGGAAGAAAGAGGAAGTATTTTATTTAGTTAGTTATTCTCCCTGGTCCCAGGTCACAAACATAGGTCCTTGGACTGTCTGTGGACTGCTCTCCAGGTAAGTGCTTAATACCTGAGCTATCAGGGCACATCTACTTCAATTTTAAATAAGTTATATTTGATGTTATGTCAGTAAGGCACATATTAATTTTAAATATTAAATTTCAACAAAAAAATATAGGGGAAATATTTGCCTAGCACTATTGGGAATCTAATTCCCCACCTGAGAAGCAGTCCATATTATAACTTTCTTATAGATAATTGGAGAGCTCGTCTGTGCATCTGTGAACATGTGGATGTGGAGAGAAATATAACAAAATAGTATATTATGACTACTATTCAACTTCTTGATTTTTTTTTTCACTTAACTTGGAGATTATACTTTTGGATTTTCCATGTCTGTATCTACAGGCCTTCCTTTTTTTTTAGGTTTAATTTTCTAATAAGGGATTAGTCAGATAGTCCAAAATTAATTGAAAAATAAAAAGGTTTTCTATTACCATGTCTCTAATTACCAGTTCCTAACAGATCCCTAAGAACTAAATTCAATTGTTGTTAAGTAACTTTCCAGAAGTTCTATATGTATGTGCTTATAAGCCAATGCTTATAACCCAAAGCATAATCTCTTATTTCCCCATATTTTTACACAAGAGCAGATACTCTTCTTTACACACACTCTTCTGCACTTTCTACTTCTTTCTTCTTTTTAAAGGAAAGGTGCAAGAAGAAATCAAGGCAAGCAAAGACAGGAAGGAAGAAAGAGGAGGAAGAAACATGAGTTTGTTTAATCTAGTTGTTCATCTTGGTTGTTCCACACAGACCCCAGGTCCTGAAACTGAGTCCTTGAGATGCATGTGGACTGCATCCAGTGACCTTATCCACTAGGCTACCAGGACGCACCTGCACCTTCTTTTCATTTAACAATTTACCTTTGCAGAACTTTCAGATTGTGAGCAGCTCCTTTATTTTTTTAATAATTTTAATTGAAGTAGCATTACATTTTAAATATTTCATAAGTTTCCAGTGTGCATCATTATGTATCAACATCTCTATTTACTACAGTTCCTTCATTTTTTTATAATGGTTCAATAGCATTCCATTGCACATTATAGTACAATTTACTTGCTGTTATAAGTATTGCTGTAATAAGTACAATTGTATTTCTGTAACTTCCTATATATGCTAGTATTTGTAGGTTAAAATCCCATCAGAGAAATATGGGTCAACAGATTCTTGTGTTTGTAATTTTGATTGATATTGTCAGGTTGCTCTCTCTATGCACTGATTCACACTGCTCCTACCAGCACTGTAGGAGACTGTTTTCAATCCTCTGACCAATACAGGATTTTATTAGACTTTTTGATCCTTATCAGTCTTATAAAACAAATATGGTAATTTATTTGAGTTTTAGTTTCCATTTATCTTAAGAGCTTTCATTTGTACTGGAATGATTTGCATTTCTTTTTATGTGAGCTGTGTTTCTATGTCCTTTGCCTATTTCAAGTTTAGTTTTTGATGGTAGATTTGTGGGAGTTTTTTACATGTTAGAGAAATTAACATTCATGTCATGGGTTGCGTACCTTTTTCCCTTTTTTTATGATCTGGGTCTTAAACTTTAAAAACAAGATGCTTCTAAGTTTAAAAAAAAGGGTAAAGTAGATGAAAACTTCCCCTTTTTAATGTAAGTTTTCATTACTGTCCCTCCAGGAATCCCTAGAGGCAGAGTATTAAAATATAAATTGAGCCAATTGAATCCCATGCTTAAAATCTTCGTGTCTTCTCATTAGGAATAATAGGCAGACCCTGGTGGCTTAGTGGATAAGACTGCTGGGTGTAGTTCACATACTTTCCAAAGACCCAGGTTCAAGACCTGAGGCTAGGGAGCAACCAAGATGAACAACTAAATAAAAATTAAATAAATGCTTCTTTAAAAAAAAAAAAAAAGGAATAAAATAAAATTGATAGCTAAGCAGACCTGCATGTAGCCTGCATGAAGCTCTAAGCCCTTCTTATCTCTTCTGTCTCATCTGCTGGCTCTTGCCTCAGACCTTTGTACATGCCTTTCTCCCTCTGGGAACACCCCACCTTAATCTCCTTCTGCCGTCTCCTCCCATCTTTATCATTTGTGACTCCATTTAAATATCACTTACTCAAGAGGCTTTCTCTGATTATCACATCTAACGGAGATTGTCCCCTTTTAATTCCATATTGTAACCTTCTGTTTCTTCATCACAATTCTTATTATAGCTGTTAGTCTTTCAAATTAGTCTTGTATCTGCCCTGAGCTGTTAGCTTTACGTGATCAGTCTTTTGGGTGTTGCTCATCACTATCCTCAGCTCCAAATACCTGACCTCTATCATATAACAGGGGTTCAATAAATAACTGTTAGAAGAGAAAATGCATAGATTCCCAAGCAGTCATCCACTTCTATTCCTCTTTTTTATTACAACCTCTTCTTCCTTCACTTACTCTTTGCTGCTGAAATCCTATTTATCCTCCAAGGTCCAATTCAAAGGCCAGCTTCTCCATGATCCTTCTTCTGATAACTTATCCCCAACCTTCATGGTAGCTGAAAAACTTTCCATATACCAATCAATATCGTCTTCCAGTCTCCATGACAACCATCCTAACCCTACACCACTCCTTCAAGCTCCCAACCCCATCAACTCATGGGAAGCACTTTTAACCTCAAGTAGAAAATAGAGGCCTTAGGGCAAGGTCCTTTCAATATAAACATTCTCAAGTCTCTTCATTCTCTAATCTCTTCCTTAGTAAAGACAAGCAAATACTTAAATCCTCTCCCTCAATTAACTTCCAATTTGAGTGAGTCATCTACTGCTGTATAGCAAACTATCCCCAAATTCCGTAATATAACAACAATCACTTATTTTGTTCACAGTTCTGTAATTTAGACAGAGATCAAGAGAGAAGCTCCTCTCTGATTCTCATGGCAGTAGCGAAGCTGGCTCAACTGGGGATCTGGAGGGTCCATATCAAGTTTGCAAATTAA
This sequence comes from Solenodon paradoxus, assembly GCA_004363575.1. Lineage (NCBI taxonomy): Eukaryota > Metazoa > Chordata > Mammalia > Eulipotyphla > Solenodontidae > Solenodon > Solenodon paradoxus. The sequence continues at coordinate 472,841 of RJWH01000849.1, forward strand.
TGTTGGCTGTCAGCTGGGGCTTTGGAGCCTTAGTTCTTCTCTGTCTGGACCTCTCCACAGGTTGCAGACGCCTTCCCAACTTGTGATTTCTGCTTGTGGCTTGGTTCAGGGTGAGTATCTATCCTTAAAGTCATTATGCTAAGTGAAATAAATAGAGATAGAGAAAGAAAAATACTATTTGATCTCATTCATATGTAGAATCTAAACAAATAAGCAGGTGAAACAACAAAGTATCCACCAAACTCTTAGATACAGAGAACAGATTGGTGGTTGCCAGAGCAGAGTGTGGAGGGTGGGTGAAACAGGGGAAGGAAGTCAAAAGGTATAAACTTCTTATTTATAAAATAAATAAGTCATGGAATATAGTGTACAGAGGGTGACTATAGTTGTTGATACTGTATTGCCTATTTGTAAGTTGCTAAGAGAGTGAATCTTAAAAGTTTTCATCACAAAAAATGAGTAACTGGTGATGAATGTCAGACTTATTGTGGTGATTATTTCATAATACACACAAATATTGAATCATCATGTGGTGTACCTGAAATGACTGTGTTATATATCAATTATATATAAGTATGTGTATAATTTATGTATATAAAAATGCTTTTCAATGAGTGTCTGAGAGAGACAGTAGAAGGTGGCAGTTTGATAAGGTCTGGATTAAGAAACTATTACAGTTAATCACAAGGTCACTCCGTCAGCACAGTCACGCTTAACTATGGGGATATTTTCAGAGAGATGTGTTGTTACGTGATCTTCTTCTTGTCCAACATTGTAGAGTGTAGTTATATAACCTTAGACGGCACAGTCCACTACACACCTAGGCTATATGTAGGGGCCACTACTGTCTATGCTGTAGCTTTTGAATGAAACGTCATTATCTGGTGCGTGACTGTGGTGATTCAAAAGTCAGATCTTCTGATATGAAACCCAGGTCTTTTCTCAACCCCATATTTCCTTTGGAAAGAAAAAATTTCTTGAAAAAATGAATATAGAAAAGCAATAGTAAAAGATAATATGAAAACTTGGTCAATAATCCTTCCACAATTCAGCAGCTCTGATACCTATTAAAATGTTACGAACCAATTGAAAATTGAGTTGGAGTCACTCAGTTGGTAAAAGGGAATGGTAATGACTTCAAGCATTTGGAAAATCAAAATGGGATTTAACAAAATATTTGTTGACCTTACTCTGTGCCAGGCACTTTGCTAAGCACTGGGGATATAATAGTGACCAAAACAAACAAAAGTTCCTCTCTCATAGAATTTCATTCTAGTGGGAAGAGACTAGCAATGAACAAAATGAATAAGTAAACTATCATCTTAAATGGTGATACATGCTATGAAGAAAAACAAGGAAGTGACGAAGGATAAGAAATGGTGGAGGTGGGCAGGGAGTAAACTGTAAATAGAGCCAATAACATCTTTCTTGGTCTGGCCAAAGTGAGAAGGTGATAAGTCAATACCCTGAGAATGTGAGAGAGTGAGTAATGTGGATTTCTGGTGATTGAGGGAACAACACTTGCCAATTTGAGGTGGCAAGTGAGGAACAGCAAGGAGGTAGTATCACAGAAGAGAAGAAAATAAGACAGCAGAGCAGTTGCTCAGAAAGGAAGAGTTCTGCCGGGGAGGAGGCTCTAAGGGACTAAAGAATGACCTGTGACTGACTGAACTGATTTCTGACAAATGCAATAATATTTTCAGGGTTGCTGTGAGATTTAAATAAAGTAATAAACCTGAAAAGTGACTGAGTATGATGCCCTGAGCAGATAGAAATAAGTTTAATTGTCTACAAGATTTTGTGGCTATTTTTCAAGTTGGGGAATTGTTTTTTCCTAATGATTTACTTCCTATGACTTGGAAAGATGTCTGTATTCTGAGCCATCTTCATGAAAACAAAACACTATGTCACTGATATCAGTTAAGGTGTTGGCCTGTATCTCAGAGTTGCTACATCTGCAGATTACAAATCCACCCATGGCAGGGAGAACGCTGCCAGGGTACTGTCCTTTAACAGATGTCAAAGGTAAAAGGTGAAAATGGGACAGCAGCCCCAGGTCCCTGAGGAACGACAAACACCAATTTAGTGAATTCAACAGAGCATCTAGTCGACACCTACATCTGACAGATGAATACTTGCATGAGTATTGAACACCTTATGTAAGATCAGAATTTCCAAACCACAGTAGAGCCTCACCAAAATGGGTTTTCCTCTGCCAATTTATTTATTACTGAGAGTTCAAGATTTTAGTTAAAAATAAAAGGGAAAAAAAGCAACCTGACTGATCTGAGATAGTGGTCTAAGAATAAAGGTGAAAGAAAACCAGTAAAGAAGCCCATCCCCAGCTCAAAATTCTAGAGGCCACAATTGTTTCTGTTGTTTCCTCCAGAAGCCCTTGCTCTGTGACCTGTTTTTTGCTATTCTATCAACAGACAGAAATATAGGTGGAGTGAATAAATTTTGCTATCATCAATCCATCAATATCAGGGCTATTAAATATTGATGCCTCTGGCCAAGATGACCTCAGAGGTATCCAGGTGACAAAGTTCAACTGAATCAGCAATTGGAATTAACCTAACACACACACACACACACACACACACACACACACACACACAGAGAGAGAGAAAGACAGAGAAAGCATTATATTGACAGAGGAGGAACTAAGATTACTTGTCTTAGGGCAGTTAGATTATTTTATCCTATTTTTCAAAATATTGCTTTTGAAGTAGAAAAAAATAGATATGGGATTTTAGTAAATGTGGGATAAGCAAGAAGTTTTCTGTGATTAACTTGTCTTAAAACTCCAAACTCTTGCAAAAAGGCGATTACGTTTTAAATTCAGTGATTTAATTCAGTAATTTTAAAATTGCATCATATGTAATCATTAAGATATATTGTAGAAGATCAATGAGTGACCCAAAAATATTCAATATATATTATGAAATGAATACCATATAACACTACAAAATGTTTTTACATAAAAGATTGTTTACCCTTAGATGAAATTACACGTGTTTTTAATTTCATTTGTGTTGATCTATATCTTCAGATTTTTTACTATGAATATGTATTACATTTGTAATAAGAATTACTTCAATTTTAGATCTGATTAGAGAAAGAAGTCATTCTTGTCAATAAAGTGCATGCTTAAAAAAGATAATATTTACAACTCAGTACCCAAAGAACTAGCAAGCTAATGTTACTAAAATAGATATGTTTGTAAATGCAGCTGTTAGTTGAATTTTATCCAAAGGGTACACCACTGTTTTGAATCATTATGACTAAAAGACTTACTTACATTAGAAGGGCAAAATAACGACAGAAATCAAAAAGATATTTGAGGATCGTCTTTGTGGCCAGGTCGCTTAGAAGGCTGGGGTCTGGATGATGTAAAAGCTAAGGACCCATGTCAAGACCTGGGACTAAGGGAAAAACAACACAAATAAAATAGCTAACGAAATAAAAATGCTTCTTCCTCTTCTTCCTTAGTTACTGCCTTAAAAAAAAAAAAAAAAAAAGTTTGCCAGGAGAGTAAGAAGTGTTAAATTACACACACAAAATTACTTCAATTTTGTATTAATTAAAATTTAGCTAATATTTTTTTCTTTTGAGGAAGGAAGCAGGTAGGCAAGTAGGCATTTATTTTATTTTATTTAGTTGTTCACTTTTTATTGTTTTCCCCCTGCCCCTGCCCCAGGTGGCAAACTCAGGTCCTTCTGCTTTACCTGGACTATGCCAGAGCGTAGACTTAACTGAGCCAGCAGGGCACACCTTTTGCTTAATATTTCTAAAAATAAATTTAATTTTTCTCACTAGAAACACAAAACAATTCTCTTTACTTTCTCTCCTTCAGAAATGGCTTGAGAAAAGAACACTGTCGTGAAGACTTGTGTCACTATGATTTAATAATGGCAAATATTTCCTCTGTGCTAGGTACTAATGTCTATGCACACTAACCCAGCAAAGAAGATTCTGTTAGAAGATGAAAATGAAGAGCAAAGAGGATAAGTAAATGTCCCAAGACCTCAAAGTTAGGAATAGGCACAGACCTGCTGGTGTGGTTCCAAAGCCTGAGTCCCTAACACAATAGGGTGCCCCCCACCAGTCTCCTTGTCCAGACAACTTTGGTTACCTCCTCATCTCACACTGTCAATACCTTTGGCAAGTTCTAGCTCGCTCCTCAAAACCCTGCTTCCCTGCTCCTTCTCACTCTTAATAGCTGACTTGATTTCAGAGAAAAGGAGAATCCTTTCCTCACTAACCTATTTTCTGTCTCTCAAAGGAAGCAGCGATTACAATATTTGGAATATATATATAATATATAAACATATTTATTTATTATACATATGCTTTTTTTTTTTTTAAGGACAGGTGCAGGCAGAAATGAAGGCGAGTAAGCAGGCAGGCAGGAAGAGAGAGAAGACAAAATAAACATTTATTTTTTTATTTAGGTGTTCATCTTGGTTGTTCTCCCCTGGCCCCCAGTCTCAAACCTGGGTCCTTGGGATTATGTGGACTGTATACAGTGGCCTTATCCACTAGGCCACCAGTGAGATAATTATTCCTTTGATACTCAGATGTAACTGAGTAGTCTATGTTTGATGAAAAACTATCTAGAGAAAATTCTCAGTTATCTTTCAACCTAAGAAAACACACCAGGTGCGCCCTGGTGGAGGAGTAGTTAGATCTGTCACCTCCAAAGGAGCACAGTCCATGTACTGACTGGGTTCCTGTGCCAGATCTGGGGGAAAACAAACAATCTGAACCACTAAATAAAAATAAAATAAAATGGCTCTTCCTTTTCTCTTCCTGCCTGCCTGCCTACTCGACTTCATTTCTACCTGAACCTTTCCAAAAAGAAAGAGAGGGAGAGCGAGGGAGGTAGGGAGAGAGAGAGAAGCGAGAGAGAGAGAAAGAGAGAGAAAAAGAAAGAAAGAGAGAGAAAGGAAAGAAAGAGAGAGAAAAAGAAAGAAAGAAAGAGAGAGAAAGAGAGAGAAAGAAAGAAAACACACCAAAACAAACTTAATCCCTTCTCCAACAACCAGTCACTGAGAGTCAGGAGATGCCTATCATACCTACCACACCTTGCCTCCTGAGGAAAACTGTGATGACAAAACCACCTCTCCAGTTGACCTTGACAGCCCTTTGAACCCTGCAGGATCTGGCTTCCACCACTGGAGGATGGCCTAGGGGATAACTACAACCTCCATTTCTGAACCCAGGGTCTGTCCACTATTCTAGCCAAATTGCCACTGCCTCCCAGTTATGGCAGTGTTAGCCCACTAGGAAACCTTTGGTCATAGGAGACCCAATTCCTCTCATTCTTGGTTACCCTAGGGAAATCTCAAATGCAGCTCTAATTCAGCGCTCCCTCATGTAGCCTCCCAGTTATGGCAGTGTTAGCCCACTAGGAAACCTTTGGTCATAGGAGACCCAATTCCTCTCATTCTTGGTTACCCTAGGGAAATCTCAAATGCAGCTCTAATTCAGCGCTCCCTCATGTAACTTTGGTGCTTATAGCAGGAAAGAGGAAGAGGAAGCTTGTCCTGGACTGGTGTCATTGTCTGTGAAATGGGGAATGTATAACTCCTCAGGAAAGTGAGACAGGTTAACCAGCTTAGGAAAATTTACCAGCAGCCGAAAGAGGAAGTTTCACCGAAAATATGTGAACAAACAACTCTGACTATTGGTCTACACCTAAAAGGACCAACATGGCGTCTGAAATGCCCATAAACTGACCTCAAGTGGCCTCAAACCTTTTTTCCATCTCATTAATAAGTTAGGATGCCGGAAACACTGTCCCTTTGGTAAACATGACACTTCCAAAGAAAATCATATAAGGATTTAAATGCACCATCTCCTTTAGGAAGGAAAGATCTCCCCTCTGCCAAGGAAAGCCCACACTCTTTGCAACAATCTCATGAATAATCAATCTGATGCAATCGGTCCCCAGCAATTCAATAAAACTTCGCAACTCCAGACTCCAGGGTACCTGACTCTCTGTCTCTCAGAGCACACCCACGTGCACATCTCTGTGTGTACTTTCATTGCCTTACTGGAGTGTGTTCACACCAACCCTGAATGTGTGCTTTCCTGTTCTAATAAACCTTTTTATTCTTGAGCCTATTTCTGCATCTTCTTAAATTCTTTCTCCAGAGGGATCAAAAGAACCTGAGGGTTTGGGGCAAGGTTCCTTCCCTCTCAGGCTTTGCGAAGAAACTTCCCCAGCCTCCTTGACAAAAGCATGGGAGTATGGGAGATATTCCTGGAAAAATGGGTTTCATCCTGAGTCTTAGGAAAAACAATATTATACATATTTTACACATTTTTCTCTCCTATTCTATACATTCCTTGAAAGCAGAAGCTGTAAGTCTTTTGTCCTTATGCTGAGAATGAGAACAGGCCTGAGTAGTGCAGGCAGTTTACCAGGAATAAATGAAGAAACCAACAAACAAAAAGGCCTACAAGGAATAACTAGGTACACTGTGACACTTTAGTTGGGTGAAGTACTACATATCTTCTTATAAAAAGAAGTATATAGACTGTGTCAATACAGAGAAATTTATAAACAAAATTATTAAATTCAGGAGATAGAACATTAGATCATTTGTATTCCAATAATAATTATGCTAAAATCTATGCACAGACCACAATCGAGACAAGAAGAAATTTTGGAATCATAAATAGTTGAACGTCTAGTATTCAGCAGGGATTTTTCTATAAATTGGCTCAATTTCAAAATAAATATTTTCCTACAGCTGAGAATCCTGAGGGATCTGAGCCCCTGAAGCACCGTAATAAATAAACTTGCAGGTCTCACAATTTCACCTCCTAGTAAAATGGGCTCAAGCTAAAGCAATTTCCTGTACAGAGGGTACTTGTTTGCTTTCTCATGGTACCCTTACTCCAAAGTGATAGGAACAGTATCTATTCATGACTAGATTTGATTTGAGCAGTAAAGACCAAAAGCATATATTTTCATTCCAGTGGCTAATCCCTGTTATCTCTCTGCATTTTATATTTGAATTCAGCTGCATTTAAGTGTTAGCCTATTTAAGAACTATAACCCCAAAGATCCATGCCATTCTCGCTCCAGACTAGATTTTCATCAAAATACTTCCCTAAAGTTTTTTGGTTGTTCCTAGTTGCCCAATTCAGTCCTCAGCTCGACTGATTGCTACAGCAGCTGATTCCAGTCTGTCCTAATTTAGTCCTTCACTAATCTCGTTTGCTGCAAATGAATTTGCCTTATAGAACTTTACTTATAGAAATAACTGATTCAAGTCCCACTTTCTTTGTGAAAAGAAAGACTAGGGCACAACCTGGTGGCCTAGTGGTCTAGCACACCCTGGGAGCAGCCCAACATACATCCTAAGGTCCCGGGTTCAAGACCCAGGACCCAGGAGGACAACCAATGTAAACAACTAAATAAAAATAAAGTGCTTCTTCCACTTCTCTTCCTGTCTGGCTGCCTACTCACCTTCATTCCTGCCTCTACCTTTCCTTAAAAAAAAATAAAAAATTTAAAAAAATAAAGGAAGTATAATGCCCCAGTTTGTTAGGTCTTCCCCAACAGAAAGTCTGGATCTCTCCTCCAAATTTCTTGGAAGACTATATACTCTATGCATCTTTCTTAGGCCCTTACCAAAAGGGTATTGCTAAATCCTGTCCGCTGCTTGTGCCTATTTGGTCTCCCTAAGCAATGTCATCACTGAAGGCAGAACAAACCAATACACTTATCTTCATAAGGTACATCAGTGGACCACCAGAAAGATTCGGAAATTCAATTACATATTACCCAAATGGCACCTTACAGTTTCCAGAAATAATACCATGCTCAGGCTCTTGGGGACTGAACTGTGCCAATCAGAATCTCTCAAGGTTGATTTATAAACCACAGTATCAGCTTCTTATTTTGCAGTAGGAGTAAGTACTTAGAGTCTCTTTTCCTTCTGATGAAGAGCAAATAACAGATGAGAAAGCTCCTAGTAAGCAGAGTCAAGGAAAAAATAAAAGGAACTGACCTTATAACCAAGTATTCACTTTCTATTGTGCTTATCACAAATTACTACACAATAGCTAACAAGAAGTCAGATTTACATCTTTATAGTTCTGTAGGTTACAATTTACAGGTCTGGACTAAAATCAAGATGTTGGCAGAGCTAACTTCCTTTTTGGAGACTCTAGAAAAGTACGTTTCTTTATTATTCCCAGCTTCTAGAAAAGCCCATATTCCTTGGCTCATGGTCTCCCTCCCCCATCTCCAAAACCTGCAATGTTAGGTTTCTGTTGTCTTCCACTACCCTCTCTCAATTGCAAAATCCCTGGAGATTATATTGGACTCACCCAAATAATCCAGGATAATCTCCCCCATCTCAAATTGCTTACCTCTGCAAAGCCTCTTTGCCATGTAAATTAAGATATCTGCATATTTTAGGGCTTAAAACATGGGCATCTTTGAGAGGCCATTATTCTGTCTGCCACATCAAATTTTCAAAAAGATTTTCACATATAGTTTAATGTAAGTATGAATTTTAACACATTTGTCAAATAAGGAAATATTATTATATTCCATCTGACTACGTGAGGGGAAATTAACAATCATTGTTGAGGGTGCAGTCATCCTAGATGTCCCAAATCACTCTGAGGTCTTGATCCCTCCTGGACCCCCAAAGCAGTATGGAAATTTCTGGTATTCCAGGACCCCACCCTGTCTAGGAGAATCTCCCTCTCTTCACTCTCTCTCCATTAGCTCTCTCTTCCCTCCTCTGCCCTGGGTTTACCCTTTTACAAAAAAAAAAAAAAACCAAAAACCTAAAAAGCTTCTCTTGGTTTTCCCTCTTGCAAGAATTCCCAGGAAAGAAATTACAAGTCCTAGACACAAAGGACCTGTGTAGAGTTGGGTGGGGTGGCGTTGTGTGAAGGCTAAGAAATAATACAGTGAACAAAACGCATTGCTACAATTAATAAATTAACATCTCAGAAAATATCATGTTGCATAAATATAACCTACTATTTTATCTTTTTCCACAAGGACCTGTTTTTAAAGAGATCAATAAGAAAAGCACAGAGAATTTTTAAAGCAGTGAAACTGTGCTATATGATACTGTAGTTATGCATGCATGTCATTATACATTTGTAAGACTCATGAAAGTGAAGCCTAGTTTAAATTATGGACTTTGAGTAATGACATATGTGTATATTTATTGTCTATAACTTATGAATCATTGTAGTGTAGGATATTGATAGTGGGAGAGGCTATGTGTGTAAGGGGTCAAGAATATAAGAACTCTATATTTTCTGCTTAATTTTTGCTGTGAACCTAAAACTGTTCTGAAAAATAAAGTTTATCAGTTTTTAAAAAATTGAATGTAGCACACTGTTGAGTGCCATACTACTCAAGATACAGTGTTGGGTGAGTAAAGGAAGCTCAGGACCATGTTTTATGATCCCATTTTGTGAGAAAAAAAGGAGATACAGAAAAACAGTGTTCTTTAAATATAAGCACAACCTTAATGGAAGACATAAAAGAACTAGTTTAACAGAGGTTACGTACCTTTGGGGAGTCAGTTGGTGAATGAGGAATGGGAACTTTTCTTTCCTTTTGCATATCGATTACTATTTTAATGTGAGGCTGTAGTTCTGGGTTTTCCATAATTATTTACTTTAATTAGTTAAGTAATAAATGGACATATTCTCTTTGCAAAGTAGTCTAGCCATTCAGTTACATTAAAAGTGCTCTGAACCTCCTTCCACCAAACTCTACCCCACTTCAGGAGAGCACCTCTGCTGACTGTTTATCTGTGGCCATTTTTTTTTTTTTTAAATTTAATGCTTCTCAAATTGTTTGTAAATCCCTATGAACTGCTTGAATCTCTGTTTATTATTAGTTGTAAAAGTCCCCAATAAGCACAAAAATACTTCTTACAGGGAAAGGGAAGTTTTAATAGGAAGGCATCAGTATTTGCCATAAACTTGCCCAGCAGCAGGGAAAACCCCAGGCCTATTTTAGATTTTTGAAAGCAGGAGAAGGATGGTTTAAGGCAACTGACCAGAGGCTGGGAGTGGACAAAGAAAGGAAACCCAGAACAATAGTGACTCCACCTCTGCCCTTCTCGAGGTGGGGGCCACTGCTGTAACTATGAAGTTGACTTAACCAATGGAATTTAGGCATCAGAAATTCACCAGAGTTAAAATTTTAAGTCATCACTTTAAATTCTAAGAAAAGTGAGAAAAGCGGGAAAGTCTGAGTGTCAGATACTTCCTTAGAGCCAAACATTGTACTGGAGTTAGAAGTTGGTTCCACTGAAGTGATCTTATTGCCTTACAACTGTTAATAGGGATTAAACGTAGGTGAGTGTTACAGAATCCTTTCATTTAAAGAGTTGTTTTCTGTGTCATTTTTTTAGATTATCACTCTATTTTCCCAAAATACTGATTCGATCATAAAAAAAAAGTACTGAATTTTGAAAAAGTGCTGAATTCAGGCCAGAAGATGTATATTGAGAGCCGGAAAATTCCTATCTGATTTATTGGGAAAAGCTCAAGAAAGGGACTTGAGTCCTGTATTTATCACTATGTGATTTCTCACTTAATTGCTTGATATGTAATATATCTCATTTGTAAAATAAGACTGTTGGTACAAATGATTTGTCATCCTATGGCTCAAAAATCTATTTATTTAAACAATCTAGTTAATCTAAGGCTATCAGATTGAACCATACACTCAAAATGAAGAGGGGACTCAATTGTACGGGTCATTCTGAAATAAATAAATAAATAAATAAACTGAACTTCAGTTAGATGTGTATTTCAGGTAAAAGCATTTATTCTGTTTTATTTTTCTGGTGCTGTGAGACCACACTCTTACCTGATGGATAAGGCAATTCGCTTGTTCGTAGGCCCATTTCACTTACACTTAAAAATACCAGGCATAGTTTTATTCTATACGTGCTGAGAAAACAAAGAAATTCTTCCAATCTTGGGGCCGACCAGATCTCACACACAGTGTTTGCCATCATTTAGCTTAGCAGCTCTTCTCAGACTTTAGAATGTCTGTGAGTCACCTGAGGAAATTTTAAAATGCAGATTCTGATTCAGCAAGTCTGGGGAGAGGCTCTTAAGTCTGCATTTCTAGCAAGTTCTCAGGAGATGCTGCAGCTGCTGATCTATCTCCTACCCCTGAGTAACCAGGGAATAAACCACCAACCCCCCACTGTCTTTTGTAATCCTCTTTTTCAAATGCAAAAATTTTTTAGCTAATAAAACTGATGCTGCCTTCAGATAGTGTTTGTGAAATACAGTCAGAATTAAGGTCATTCCTAAAATAAATGTGTTGGATTTGGATACATAACACTTCCCTAATAGGTTAGGAAACTTACAAGTGTATTGCATTTTCTTTAAATCTATAAAGTAGCAAAGATGTATCCACATATATAAATTTCTTACTCCAAAAAAGGATTCAAGGTAGTAGGTTGTGAAGATTGATGAGAGAACCTATGTGAAAACCCTTAACCTAGTGCCTAGTACTTACAAAATACTTAACCAAAAGATATATAACCAAGTTATGCAAAAGATATGAAGGGACATTTCATATAAGGAAAATCTTCAATGATCAAAAAACAGGTGGAAAATGCACAACCTCATTAGTAATCAGAGAACAGAAAATTCAAACTATAATGAGACACTTGAGGTTTGCAAAAAGTTTCAAAAATATAAGATCACATGCTCTTTGGGATATGTCTTATACTGCTAGTCAAATTTAAGCTGATACAATTACTTCGGAAACAACTAAACGTTACTTGAGAAACTGAAGAATCTGAATATCCAACTACCCAGTAATTCTAATCATAACCACAAATCCTTGAAAAACTCTTGCATTGTACACCAGGAGACACGTGCAAAGAAGCTCGCGGTATCACTGTTCATAAGGTCAAAATATTGAAACGAACTGTATGCTTATTCATAGTAGAGTAGATACGTAGTTATATATTTGCGTAATAGATGTTATATAACAGTGAAAATGAAGGTACTATAGTTATATGCATCATCATGGTTGATCTCATAAACTTAACCTTAGGAGAAAGGGAAGGCAGAGAATACATGTAATATGAAAAGCACACAGTGAAGATACTAGTTATTGAAGAAGATGTATATGTACCATAAAAGTAAAGGAGAATAAGAAGATAATAAGTACAAAAATCAAGTAATGATTATATTATGATTAGGAGGAGGACATAACTGGGGTTGGGCAGCATGAGGAGTTTCAATGTGTGGACAATGACCAATTTTTTCTTAATATTGGATGCTGGGCACACACATTTTTCATTTATAAGTCTTTTTTCTTTCTTAAGGAAAGTTGTAGGCAGGAATGAAGGCAAGTAAAGGCAGGAAAGAACGAAGGCAGGAAGAGAGGAGGAAGAAACATCTATTTATTTTATTTAGTTGTTTATTTTGGTTGTTTTCCCCCCCGGCCTTGGTAGCAAACCCGGGTCCTTGGGTTGGATGTGGACTATGCTGGGCAGAGGCTGCAAACTTAACCTCTAAGCCACCAGGGTATGCCCTAGTGCTCTGTCTATCCCAGTGACTGTTCTCTGAATTTACCAAGCTATTTCACACTCGCTTATCTTTATTTAGGCTCTTGGCACTGGAATGCCTTCCTCTTCTACCCCTTTTGGTCAGTGGAGCTTATCTCTACCTTCAATATCCAACTTCCTTATACCTCCTCTAGGAAGCCTTCCTTCATCCTGAGACTGAATGTCTTACTCCTCTTGCTCCCATTGCACTTTTTTCATGCCTCTCATGTCATTCTAATAACCTATTATTTATGTGTCAGCATTTCACTGGGTTGTATTCTCCTTCAGGGCGGCTGCTGGGTTTCATTCATGTTTGTATCCCCAGCCTGGCATGGAATCAGGATTCAATAAATATTAGTTAAATAAATGAATAAATGGATGTCTTTGATTTGACTTTGCACAAGATACAGGAAATATTTCTTTGAAAGGACGTTTCTGATAACCACCTTTCTATATGAGATAAAGGCGTGAGATTAAATCCTAAATTAGCACAGGCCTTTGGCAGAAAACTATTTCAGTATCAACAAGGTATCTTGCTTTCTGACATTACTTAATACAATGGTGCTAAGGAATAGTTACAAATTGTAAGTGCACTTAAATGAAGGAGGCTGAACAAATAAATATGAATGGTTTGCTGATACTTAACAATCTTAGGAATGAAATCCAGAGATCTTAAAAGTCAAAAAAGCCTCAAATATTTCCATTTGTCTTTTAAATTTTAGACAAAGGAGTTGGAAATAGAGAAAAAATAATTAAGGAGCACTCTGTGCTGTTTTTTTTTATGACTTCTAGTCCTAATGCTTTCTCAAAAACGTTTAGGACCTCAAGCCCTTTATTGTAGATTATGTGTCATCCATCTCTTCTTTGTCTTTGAGATGTAGATAACAGCAAATTCAGTTTCTGAGACCAGTCATTTAGTAGGTTATTTGGATCCTTGGGTCTCTGAAAATTGTTAATTTATGCCAACCTGTCTTCCTAACTACTAGCTTCAAGAAGGATGCATCTGACTCATCAACAGATCCAGAAGTTGGGGCTTCTTCGTCATTGTTATCCTGGTAGAATACTTAACTATTATTCCAATATTATTTTCAGTATCTTGGGTAAATCTTTTCACCTTTTCTCTCCCTACCTTTGTACAACCAAAACCACCAGTTAAAAAACTCTCATAGAACCTTCTCAATTCCATTCTATAAATATGACACAAAGCATTAAACCCATTATGATTTAAAAGAAAAGAAAGAAAGCTCATCAAGAGCTATATGCAGAGCGATTTCTTCTAGTTATTGTCACTGCTTCTTCACTAGGTTTAATCTGCTTACCAAAAGGAGTCAGGATAAGGAGAACACCTTGGTCATGGGCACAGGAGTACCACAGAATCGCCTGCAAATAGACAGGAGCCTTCAAGCTGACGTGATTAAACTAGTGAATTATTATGACAGTATTAAGGACTAGTGATCCAGAGAGATTCAAGATTCAAAAAGAGGGGATAAAGTGCAAAAGATTGGGGGTAGGGTGTGTGATCCACAGCGTATGTGGAAAAAATAGTCTTAATGGGTGGAAAAGAGGGGTGTTATTTTGGAGGCAGGAAGTTGGGAAGTTCCTTTTAGAGCCTTCAGTTTTTGCTAAAGTAGGAGGTGAGGTCATTCTTGGAAGGTGGGAGGGTCAGAAGTTTGTAGAGGGCTATTGTGGATAATGAGAAACACTGCTTAGTTTGGCAGCCCTGTGGGTCTGTTTGCTAATAGTACCACAGAAAAGCAAAGGAAGGAGAGGATGTAAGTAAACAACCAAGCTAAAGGCTGGAGGAGAAAGAAATGAAGGTGAAGGATCTCCATCCAAAGGGAGAAAGAAGTCAATGAACCTGGGTGAAGAAGCCATTGAGAGAAAGTCATGGTGGGGAAAAGTTTCATCAGAGAGAAGGCCGTCCATTATAATTTTATGTTTAAAAAGCAGTGTCCACTTGAAATAGATCAAATATACCACCATTTCGTAATCCTATATTTAAGCATTGGTTATCTTTACCATGATTATCTTTGTAGATTGTAGTTCGCAAACTTTTTTTTCTAAACGAAATTTTTTGCAGACTACTTAGTTGAATCCACCGTGGATGATCTAGAGCCCCATGTACCTTCTGCCAGCTCTATTCGATCTGCCCCTCTCCCTGCAGCTACCCATTGTCTCTCAAGACTCCTCAGAACAAATGTAAATATCACTGTTATTCAAGTTTTGAGACAAAAAAAATTATATCAACTGGACATAACTGTAGTCTTCTTGATAAGACACTGGGTCACATATTTACTCTCAAAGTCATAATATCACCTCAAGAGCTCGTGTCTATATTTTCCACAGTGGACAAGTATTACTTTTTTAATACCTTCCAACTAGAGCCAGAAAAGCAGCTGATTCAGGATTTGGTTCAATAATGCAACAAGAATCGCCACAAAAGCTAGCACTTGGGCAATCCCAAGGACAAGTCTCCCCTGCTGTAAGAAAGAAGCATGTTGCACCATTATTATTAGGGCTAAAGTAAGCTATCTGTCTGTCCTGTCTCCTTATTCACACTTGTTGGAAAATAAGACTAAACACCTACCTTCTACATTAAAGATGCTAAAAAGTAGTCCACATAGATTAAAGATTTAAATGTTAAAAGCTACCGTATATAATTAGAAGATTTTTTTTAAAGGAAAAGTGCGGTCAGGAATGAAGACCAGGCAGGAAGAGAAAGGAGAAGAAAGCATCTTTATTTTATTTTTATTTAGTTGTTCCCACTGGTTGTTTCCCTCCAGACTTAGGACTCGAACCCTGAGGTATGTGGCTTGCTCCTTCGGGGTCAATTTATATAGCTGCTGCTCTACCAAGGTACACTGATAAGATTTTTATACAAATTAATGATCAGAGAGGTCTAAGCAAGTTGGGAAATTCAGAAACCCTAAAAGAAAAAAATAGGCATATATGATAACACAAAAGGAAAAACAACAACAATGAAAAATCACAGAAGCCATAATCAAAATCAAAAGACTGGTAAAAATATTTGCAACAAATAAACAAGTAAATATTTCAATGACAAGAAGGATAAGGAATGAGAGAGGGTTTGGGGTGGTATGAGCCATTTTAGATAAGATGGTCAAGAGAAGGCCTCTCTAAAGAGATGGCATTTGAATAGAGACCTAAGTGAAGTAAGGGAACAACCACAGAAGAAGCAGCAGCAAGTACAAAGTCCCCCGAAGTGGGCAGTGGGGACTAGAACGGAGTGAGTGAGAGAGAGGGAGAGCAATGCAGTGAGAGATTGAATCAGAGAGACACACAGCGGGAATCACAGAGAGCCTAGCAAGTATTCATCATCATGGGATTTTGATGAGTTCACTAAGGAAGTGCATACGTAGTTAGAAGTGAGCTGGGAAACACTGATATACAGAAGACGGGAAAAAAGATTAAGATCCAGAAAAGAAAAATAAGTATAATAATAATAAGTGGAAAACCAGGCATGAATGATATTCTAGGTCTATGGAGCTAAGTATTTAATAAGATAGAGAAATTATTTGCTGTCAAAATACAGAGAAAGAGAAAACCTAGACTTTTCAGGAAGCAGTCCTCAGAGCAGAGAAAGAAGAATCTGGATTTGTTAATGCAGGAGAGAATGATCACAAAGCAGCTTTGTCAGTCAGATTCCGTGACAGCAGTGTTGACGAGAAAACCTTAAACAGAATACAAAAAAATTACTTTTACATACACTGACTCTAGTTACCCCTCTAAATAATACTCTGCTAGTCATACTTCAGAAAGGAGACATCTGGAACTGAAAGAGCGGTCATCGTAAAGACCACTGACCAATGAGAGGGAGTTATGGCACTATGCTCTGATTCTACCTCCAATGCTCTTTCTGCTGCCTCTGCCTGACTCCTCTTTTTTAGTTTAGTTTTTTTTTAACTTTTAAAAAATTGAGGTAGCTTTGACTTACAAAACATTATGTTTTATATGTGCAGGTTCACGCTCCACCAAAATATGTGATAACACACTATACTCACAACCAAATTTCTAATACTCTTCCATTTCTCTCCACTGCCCTTGCTCCCACCCCGTCCCCTCCCTGTTGGTAACCTCAGTTCTGCTGTCAGTGTCAAAGGGTTAGTTTTGTTTAGTTTTGTCTGTTCATTTGCTCTATATGCCGTATGAGTGAGGTCATCTGATACATCTTTCTCCTTCTGACTTACTTCACTGACAATGTCCTCCAAGTCCATCCATGTTGCCTGCCTCTTCTTAGAGTAACAGCATTCAAAGTAGGCATACCCTTGATGAACAATTTAGGTTTCTAGTCTGTTTTTCCTCAACAAGTTTGTTTTCAAAAACCCCACAGTTAGGAAATCAACTCATGACACACCTTGGGGAACAATAGGTGGGTCAATTGCCTTTGAAGGAGCAAGCCAGGTGTCACCAGGTTAGAGTCCCTGGCAGGGAAGAGCAACCAGTATGAACAATTAAATAAAACTTAATGAAGATGCTTTTTCCTCCTCTCTCTGCCTGCCTGCCTGCCCACTCACCTTCATTCCTGCCTGCATCTTTCCTTGAAAAGAAAGAAATCGACCCACAACTTTCTGAGAGGTGTAAAAAACATGTCACTAAGAGGAGGCTTTATTCATAGGAACTATCTGATTTGTGTAATCTTTCACTGATACCACATTGTTTTAATTATTATTGATTTGTAATATATGTTAACCTCTGTTAAAGTAAAATTTTCCCTCATGACTTCCCTTTTTTGGAATTAAAACTTATACATGAATTTTATTTTTATACATTTTATACATTTTTTATTTTATACATGCCCTTAATGCTTTCTCATATTTAAAGTTCTGTAGCATTATATGGCATTCAGTCTATGAAATAATTTGATAAGTGATCTTTTTCAAATATGTGATTTCCTTATCCAATAACTTGGGCTGTTTTTCATCTTTTAATAGAGAAGTCTTGAATAAAGTTTTATATTTTTCTTCATTTAACTTATTCTCTTTCCTTACCAAAATTACATTGTATTACTTTGTATCTTTTGTAGTTATTGTGACATCTCTTTTTTGCACTATCTTTTTATTCTTAAATTTACAGAAATTGTTTTAATGTGTATATACTGTCTTCTCTCTTCTTGTTGGATCCAGCACCATTTTCCATATTTCCTTTACCTAGAGGTATTCAAGTTTGCTAATTTGATTAAATTTTAAAGTTACCTAGTTATAAAATCTTGTTCATATAATTATGTATTACCTTCTCCTTTGAATATTTTTACAAATGCAGTACGTGTTTTGTTGCGTTAGTCAGAGTTTCTTAAACAATATTATAGGAATGTGGCTACAACTTAATAACATCAAAAACAACAGCTAGTCTCCCTTATATAGATACAGCTCCTTCTAAACACACAAAAACTTCCAAGAATAAAAAAAAATAAAGATTGTGAATAGACAGCTCAGAGAGAAGGTAATTCAAACTCTCTAACATTTGAAAAAAGAAAGTTCAGCCTCACTTACAGTAAGAAAAATGCCATGGTGCCATTTTTCACCCATTAGATTGACAAACAAACCAAAGTTAGTTGACATCCTGTGTTGAGAAACTATAGGAAGACAGGTGCTCTCTTTTACTGCTGGTGGGAATGTAAATTGATTCAGTTGTTATAGAGGGTAATTTGGCAATATCTTTCCAAGTCACAAGTGTATATGCCTTTCAACCAGCAATACAATGCCTCAAAACTTACTCGTGTGTTAATTGCCCTATGTGCAAGTTTATTTATTGCAGCATTGTTTGTAATAACAAAAAAATTGGCAACAATTCAAATGTCTAATCACTAGGGAGCTGGTTTAAATAAACTATAGTATATGTGTGAATGGAATACTATGCTGCCAAGAAAGAATGATGTGCTGATAACACAGAAAGATCATGAAGATATATATCACTGACTGAGAGAAAAAAAGCTGCACAATATTGTGCATGCTATGTTACCTTTTGTAGGAAAAAAAGGGGGACAAAATAAGAATATATGCCTTTATGACATATTAATGTCTATGAACATTTATGAATAAATATTCATAAAGAAATTCTGGAATAATGCATAAAATACTTATAACAGGAATTACCTTTTGTTAATCTGGGCCTGAGTCAATGGAAGACAGGAGTGGGAAGCTTTGAACTGAACTTTTTTATTTTAAAAAATTATTTGGATCATAAAAATAAATTGTTTATTCATAAAAAAGCAAATTTTGAAACTGAGATCCCTCCCTCTGCCCACACAGTCTGCATCCCACCCTGCCTGAACTGCTGTGATGCCACTCCCTTCTAACACATCATTCTTCTGAGAAGCATCTTCAAAGGAAAGAAAACATAAGAAATAGGAGCAAGTAGGACTGAAAATAAATATAGAAACAAAGGAATATCCAAGTGAAGTCAGTTTCTATCTTAATTAATGTAATTTTTATAGTAACTCTTTGGCTGCCCTAGTTATTTAAAAATCAATTTGGTTGCTAGTTCAGAAAGCATTACTCTCAGAATTGTGATATTAGGGTTTTTTTTATTCTAACAATACTTGGCCAAAGTTAATAGAATCAAAATGATAACAACAGATTCCACTTGTCTTACCAAAAGAAAAATAACAACACTAGCACACAATTTAAAACTCCTGAATTATTTTTTATGTTCTTTATCTAGTAAAGAATTTTTGTCAGACTTTATTATTATTTATTAAAGCAAGGGTATAAAGGTGTGATGGCCAGATAACTTTTGATAATTTTACAATTTTAATATCCTATTAATTTTCTTCCATGAAGATAAATAAAAACCTATGAATAGTATATTGGGGAGGAAGAATTTTGCTTTGTAGTATCTCTTTTTATTTTTAACAGTAATATTATTTCTTTTGTTCACAAATCTTCTAAAGAATTTGACATTATTGCTGAGGTAAGTGCTAAGTAATGATGCTCTGAATGTCTGCGTAGGTTATGACTTCAGAGGAAAATATCTTCTTTTTTCCTTCCTGTGACATTCTCAAAGAAGGAGAAAGACCATTGTTTTTATAATATTAGGGCTATAGGTATCAATGTGGTACTTCAAGCTGTGTAAATATGAATGAGTAAAAATTCTAAGAACAATAATCAAGATTTAATATGTCTTATTAAAGCACATTTCCTCACTAGAGACTGTCTACAATACATGAAAATGATGTGGCTTTCAGAATGATTTGATGAGGTTGATAAGCACCCTCTGTGACAAAATTATTCTTTGAAGGATAGCTATTTGGTAATTATATAGAATTTGCATTGTTTTGTTTTTCAACCAAGGGAAATACTATATTTTGATAGAGTGACAAGCATTCTATCTTACAAATATTTAAAAGCCAATTTGTCGTGGTTATACTTTGTCAATCAAATGTGAGTCATTCGAGCAGTATGAATGCCTAGCACCGTGGACTGTACACAGACATTCAGAAAACACCTGGTGACTGATAAATAGTCACAACGGCAACAGGAGCACCAGCAATAATAATAATAATATGTATTGAGAGCTCATCAAATGGTAGTATAAGTATTACAGGTGCTAACACCCAATTCTCACTGGGACCTTTGAAGTAGGTTCTGTTTTCCCTGCTTATAAAATAGAGAGGCTGGGTCACAAAATTGCAGTTAGGATGTAGAAGAACTGGAGTTCCAAAATCCTACCTCTGCTCCTGCAGTCTTCCATCACTGCTGTTTCTTAAATGTAGGATGACTAAAACTGAGGTTTTCAAGTCACATGTCATAGTCCCTCACTTTAGCGGGTCTTTTTCTTTTTAAAATGGAAAGGTGCAGGCAGTAGGTAGGCAGGCAGGAAGAAAGGGGAAGAAGAAGCACCTCATTTTATTTTTATTTAGTGCTTACATTGGTTGTTTACCCACCTCCTCTTCTGGCCTCCCCTCCCTTCCTCCTCCCTTCTCCCCCTCCCCGCCTCCCACCTGCCAGCCTGCTTGCCTTCATTCTTGCCTGTACCTTTACTTTAAAAACAAAAAAGTAATTAGAATAGAATGGAGCAAAAAACATCAGGCTACATTGAAATAAAGGCTAGCAATTTTCATAGAACTACTTTTCTTTTTCACTCATTTAGGTATACACATATGAATTGGGTCAAACATAAAATATACTTTTTTACTATTGATTGAGGTGAAAAAAATCTTTGTAAGCACATTAACTTCTAGTTTGACTGATATTATTTTTAATTATCAAAAACAAAACACTATTTGAATCAACATGGATGAATCTGCAGGGGATTATGATAAGTGAAATAAGTCAAAAGAAGAAAGACTGATACCAGATGACCTTACTCATAGGTGGAATGGGAATAGACAAAACAAAGGAACAGATAAAACAAAACCAACCCTTGGACACTTGCAGGAGAACTGAGGTCATCAATAGGGAATGAGATAGGGTAGGGGTGGGGCAAGTGGTGGTGGAGTCCACCAGGCAATGGTGAAGAACACTTGATGATTTGGTGGAGGGCAGGGTATTGACATATATCTGAGAATGGGGAAACTGCACATATGAGTTTATTTTAATGTGCAAAATAAAAGTTACTGCAATAAAAAGAGCAAAGCATTGAATTGACTAGTCCTTAAGTTCTCTTATTAAATAATCGAATTGTAAAAAATGAGAAAAATCATTTATATTTTATCTATTCTTTTAAAACTTGCCATCTAGAAGTGTTCTAAATGAACCCTAAAATTACAAGTTAAATTTAAGACCACAAAGTTGATAATTTGAAAACTCATATGGTATAAAGCATTTATGTTTCAGTTAAAAGAAAAATTTGAGCATCAGTACAAATTATCCTTGTATTTGGTCCCTTTTGTGCTTTTCAGTATTCTCAAACAAAACATATTTGGACTGATACATTGTAGGTTTAATTTTACAAGTAAAATAAAATAACTGTGATATTTTTCCTTTGGGGAAAACTGATTCAATTAGGTTCATATAAAAACAATCAAGTTTTATAATGTACTTCTTTAGTTAATACTGTATAGTAGATTGTCTTCTTGTTTTAAAAATAATCTACACTCACCAAGAGTTTATTACCATGACTTATACAAATGGAAAAGATGAATTAGCCTTTGTGACTTTGTCTCTTATTTGTAATCATAATAAATTAGGACCTTGTTTAAAATATTTTTGAGATGTACCCTGGTTAGGTCAATTGCTCTGAAGGTTTGTAGGCTGTATACACCTGGGTTCAAGTCCTGGTCCAGGAGGAAAAGAACCAGTGTGGAAAACTGTAAAAGTACTTCTTCCTCCTCTCTCTTCCTGTCTGTCTACCTGCTCACCTTCACTCCTGCCTGCACCTGTTCTTTAAAAATTAATTAATTAAATGAAAAATAAAATATTTTTTACAGAAAATTGAACTTTGAAATTTAAACTTTGTCATTACTTCTTCGTGGAAATAAGTAAAAGTTGAAGAATGAATCAAAGCATTGCTTATATGGGCTAAATGTGTTTATTATGATAACTGTTAAGATTATTGCTGATTTCCAATAATGAGTTGTTGATTAACTATAATGACCTCCCATATCATTTCCAATGTATCTTTTGGTAGGCTGGTTTGCCATGTCATTTCAGGAATCAGTTCAATATTTTATGAGTCACAAGAAGATTTTCAGAGGGAGTCTGAAAGGTATACAGCATTTTTCTGTATGGAAAGCACAGAACATTGTTTCTGACATTTCTGACATAAGTAAGTGACAAAATTTCTCCCAACAGAGGTAGCATATAATGATATGTGATATCCTTTTACATTAATTTGAACAGGAATTTCTGGTTGCACAGACTTTTCTCTTTGTTTAAGTTATATAAATTGAGATTTTTTTTTAAACTTTAGAATGAGAGTCTCCTTCCTTCCCAGGAGTAGAAGGACATTTTATAAATTAATTATAATATTTTCCTTTTTTGACACTAGGAATGCCCCATCAAGCCTTTTCTATCCTCTTTTGGGCCCAAGGTGACTTCCTTAATAAACATTAATCTGAGTCTTTTGTAAATCTAAGTTGTATAAGTTTTATGTTTATTTCGTTTTATTTTTTAAGAATAAGGATTTATCAGCTTTTACCTGTGCATAGCTTTGAAGTTTCATTCATTAACTAAGCTATTAATTCAATGAGTATTTATTGAACACCTACCTAACCATAAATAGATAGCATAGATAATGTCAAAGAATATAAAGGCATAAACTGCAGTGTCTGCTCTTCAGAAGTTTATCTCTTGGTCAGGGAGGGAAGATGTACAGCCAAATGTACCACCACATTCTGGCAATTCTACCTCCTCAACACTTCTTGGATCTTTCTGCTTCCCACCATCTTTAAAGCTGCTACACTAACTCAGGCCATCACCAGCTCTTCCTTGGTTTTCTGTGACCATTGCTCTAATGTATCTTCTCATCCCCAGTCTTGCTTGCTTCAAATCTGTTTCTCACAATGCTCCAAAATACTAACCTAATTACTTCCTTTCCTCAAACACTTTAATAATTCACTATTGTCCTCAGAATAAATCCAAATTGTCAAACGGGCTGGATCTGTCCTTACTTCTCTTTTTTGTTCCATTTCTTGCCATTTGTCTTCTGTAACTACATTTTCCTGGCTTTCTGAAGTCCTTTCAGAATTCCTTATTCACCTTGCTTATCTTTCCTCACATTTTTCTGTACTTGGAATGTCTTCTGTAGATGTATGCTCATCAATTCACTTAGTGACTCAAAGCATCTTTTATTAAGGATGTCTAGATGGCTAGTCCTACATGCCATCTGGAACTTCCCGTGGAAGTTGGATGTAGAACTGGGTTATTGTACTGCAGTATGCAAGCCCCAGAATGGAGATCGGGATAGGAACTGTGAGGGTCATGGGTGAATCCAAGTCAAGAAGTCAGTAAAAGTGCTGGAGGGAAGATATGGGTACAGAGCAGTGTGAACTGAGGGAGCAGCTGCAGAAGGCTCAGAGCTAAGAATGTGTTATTCTGGGAAACAGCAATCAGTGTGGCCTGAGTGGATAGTATGCAAGCCTCAGCACACTAACAGCATGAGAGGAGGTAGAACCAGTCACCAAGGGCCTTGCCTGATGTGCTGGAGAGTTGGGATAACTTTTCTTGTGAGGTAATGTGTTGCTACTGAGTTGTTTTTTGTTTTTGCTTTTGTTTTTGTTGTAAATAAGGAAGAGAGGGACGAAGAAAAAGGAGAGGGAAGAGTGGCATGACCATACTTGCTTTTTAAAAATCAGCACTCTCACAGCATTGTTTGAAAAAGTGGCAAATTTTCTCAATTTACTTAAACAAATATGGTCCTGAATTGAAAAAATAAAATGCCCTGAAAATTTCAGGAACACTTTATGAGGCTAGGGCAATTGATTAACATGTTTTCTTTCACATGTTAAAAGTTTAAATTGCATCAATGTTTGTTTAAATTTCTCTGATTTTCATAGACTCGTGAGTACGAGTCTCGGAGGGCAGACCTCTCACTAACTTGTTCCCACTATGTTCTCACTGCCTATAATATGCTCTAGCACAGAGGTGACGATCAATAAATATTTTTAATCAAGTGATTCTGAAATGTCTTCAAAGACTTCTTCCAAGATTGTTCAATGAAAAACATTCACTGGTAGAAAGAACAAAAGGCAACAATGAAATTAAGTTAACCCCCACTTGTTAAGGATAACATGTTCAGTATTTTGAAACTGTGATTTTTTTTTTTTAGGAACTATTATAGCTCCAGTTACACAAAAAAATCCCATCTGAAGAAAACTTGTCTTTAATTGCGTTGTCCCTTTCTGTACAAGATTTTTCTCATCATTGTATCGGAACCCAGGCACATTATACATGTCACATGGTGGGACTTAGAATATTACTCAAACGAATGAATGAATACATAAATAAATATGAAGAATGTTTCCTTAAGGCACACACAGTCACAAAATTCCTGTTGAGAAAAAAAAAATCTTTGCACTTCTCTGCTTCTGCTCTGATCTTTAAGACAAAAGGAATACACCGAAGGTAAGGACTGTCATTGAACCAGAAAGACCTTAGGAACCTTTAAGCAGTTCTGTCACTTCGTGAACGATGAGGAACTCTTGTCTGTTAAGAACGGAACTCAGGTGGGCCCTGGTGGAGTAGTGGTTGGGTCATTCACCTCCGAAAGAGCACAGGTCACATGACAAAGGGTTGGCGTCTTGGCCCCGGGAAAACAACCAGTGTGAACAACTAAATAAAAATAAAATGAAGTGCTACTTCCGCCTCTCTTCCTGCCTGCCTACCGACTTGCCTTCATTTCTGGCTGTACTTTCCTTTAACAACAACAAAAAGAGCCGAACTGAGAAAAGAACTTATATCTCCTAATTCCAGATCTTTTTCACTGTCCCACTCTGCTGCTCCAATTTTTTTAAATGTGGCAACATTTATAGAAAATATCATTTCATCCTGTGAAATTCACTTTTTTCTGTATAGTTCAAAGCTGTGTCTTCCCACTATAGAATTAGTACAGAGCCATGTATCTCCTGTCAGAGCATAATTTGCAATCTAGGTGTGAAATTCATAAATGAGGGTGCTTTTGCCCCTTATGTAAACTTTGTGTGTTTTTCTTGATACCATTTACTTCCACAGCACTAGATTTTTGACTGCAGTGTTTAACAACCAATGATGTTTTTGTACACAAGACCCTGGGATTTTCATGTTCACCAGGGCCAATAAAAGCAAATTCTCTCATGCTCTCCTACCAAGAAACTCATTGTGACATCTGCCAGTTGCTTTCTAAGATCTGCATGTGATTCTACTTCCCTCTCTAGATTGCAGGACAGGCAGAGTTTATCTTTGAAACCCCCATTTACTCTCTCTTCCTTGACTGCTCTTGTTCTGTCTCTTTAGATCCCTTTCATGGTCTTCTCTTCTTTCTTTAGACATCCTTTTCCCAGCCTCCACTATAACCTCAAAAAAAAAAAAAAAAGACCAAAACAAAACAAAACTTGCACATCTCTTTCTCCCACTAAGTTTAAAATTCTGAATCCATTTTCCCCACCCCTCACTATTCATTTGTGAAAAAATCCAGGAGGGAGAAATAGCACTTGCCCCAGTTCCCAGTTCTACTCCTCTAAAGGAAGAAGCTAGAGACAGCTGTGCAAACTGCCTGTGATGGCCGTAGGTCTTTGAAATCCTGTCTTAGAGAAACCACTGTAGAGAGGAAAGGGAAGCCTTGCTCTTCTCTTCTTAGTTCCTGTCTATGGAAGGAAGGACACTCACACCGACTTCCCTGGGGGTTCAGCAGAGGGTCCAGGTGTTCTTGCTGAGCTATTTAACAGGAATAGTAGGAAGTTGGGAGCCTGAACTGGCTACCATCTGCATTATCAACGAGGTATTGGGGATAATTGAATCCCCGATGGAAAGTTCAACAGAGCTATGTGAACTTCCAACTACCCTTGGCTTTTCTATCACAGGCCTATTTATTTTAAGGACTAAGTTTTGTGTTTTCGTATCTTTCTTTAGCATCAGAGCTGATCCCACTATAAGACAAAACTGGACAAATTTTCCTGGCCCAACTCAGTGACAAACTCCATCGACTTGCCTCGAATCTTTTCTAGCTGTAGCAGTAGAAACACGAACTCCTCAGAATGCTAGAATAGGCACAGCACTTTGGGAAGTCGCCACACTCCGTCACTGGTCTGTGTGTGGCACGGTATTCTTGGTCTCCTGGCCCACTCTCCTTCCAGTCAGAAAATCAAAACCTTTGCCTGAAGCAGGGAGGTTTTTAATCCTGGAAAGGTAGGCAGAAGCTGAAACTGTATATACTCATCATTCAGAAGACCCATTTCTTGCATAGCTCCCTTGGGTTGAGTCTTTTAGTATATCAGAAAGATGATGTCTCTGCCTGGAAGAGTGCAAATTGCCACCTGGTTAATTAAGATTGTGATCGTCACTGTCTCCCACCTCATTGCCTCCGAAGGCCAACTCAAGACTGTTTTCTATTCCTCAGTCTGACGAGTCTGTGGGTTTGTTTTGACTCAGTCTCGTGAATAGCATATGGTTCGTGCTAAGCCCGTGCCTCCCAGCTTATGACTGCACCCACTGCGGTCGTCCACGTGTTCGTGTTGCCACTCTGCTTCTCTCTCCATTTCATGTGCTCTTGCCTATTTTATTTGCTCCCCTTATGCTCCTCTACTCTTCCCAAATTCACTGGAAAACCCTTGGGGAATAACTACTATTGTTACCCAGTAAAGAAAGAAGTGTTGCTTGTCATGGTGTAAACATAACCCAGAAAGGAAAGACTGTGTAGTGCATTAGTGATAAACACAGAAATTCTATTTAGGTTCTACATGAAATCTGTAGTTATCAGGCAAACTCTATTCAATGTGTGGTTTTGTTTTGCTTTGTTCTTTGGTATAATTTGACTTATGTAGGAGACTTAAATATTTTCAAATACTTCAGCTCTTATGGCTCTCAAATTAGGCTAATGTGCTATATATATATATATATATATATTTTTTTTTTTTAAAGGAAAGGTACAGACAGGAATAAAAGAATAAAGAGGGAGAGGAGGAATTAATGCATGTACAAACAAAAAATATGACACTTCTATGGAACTAAACAATTATTAGAAGAGGAACTTGGAGAGAATAGTGTGATCTCATGCTTTTATATATGTATATACAGAGAGAGAGAGAGAGAGAGAGAGAGAGAGAGAGAGAGAGAGAGAGTTTTCCATAGTTCTTAGACAAAAGGCATACAGCCTCATTTACAGAGGACTGGAATTACTGAAATTATAACTGTAATGGTTCATTATATTGGTGCAATATTTTTACTTCATTTTTTTATCTGAAAATGATGTAAGTATTCATTTAAAAGAATCTTTAGTACATACCAGATGACCTCACTCATCGGTAGAACATGAATAGACAAAATAGAGAAACAGATGAAACAAAACCAACCTTTGGACACTTGCAGTAGAACTGAGGTCACCAATAGGGAATGAGATGGGGGTGGGGAGGGAGTATTGGTGGAGCCCACTGGACAATGATGAAGAACATTGGTGATTTGGTGGAGGACAGGCTATGTTGATATATATCTGAGGAATGGGGAACCCATACGTATGAGTTTATTTTAATGTGTACAATAAGTTAATACAATAAAAAATGAAATAAAGTATTTAGGTTCTAGTTATATTATAAATAGTTATGTGGGAAAGTCACGCTAGACTGGTCATAGGAAAACATTCCATGAGTTGTGGCAATTTTGAAAATATCTGAGCAAGGGTACCTGTTATTGAAATCTTTTGTTTTTGCCACATTTCTCAGGATAATAATAGAATTGTTAAGTAAATGTTAAATAAATAAACAGGTTCTAGGATTTATAGTAACTTTTCTCAGGAATTTTGACCAGAGTTCTGAAATACACATTTTAAGAAATTTTGAAAGTTCATAATTTGGTCAAACTAAAATAAAGCTTTTGTATTTTTTAAAGACCCCCATTACATTTGCATGTTCCAGTCCTCCATTAGATATTATTCTTTCTTTTCTTTCTCCTAATGGTTTATTTACTTTCAAATGGGAAGGAATAAGAACCATGAGTTTAATTTTTTTCTAGGAAACTTCTTCATATACCATTCATTTATTCATTTTCATCAAACTATACTTTTCAAATATCTTAAGCTATGTTTCCATTCCCCTATCTTAAAATAGCAATAGTAATAGTTCCTACCTAATTGGGTTAGTGTGAAAATTAAATGAATAAATACCATAAAGTATTTAGAAAAGTACCTGGCATATAGGAAATATTTCATAAATGTTAGTAATTGTTACACCTGCCATTTAAAAATTTTTTATTCTACTTATTTATTTTTTAAAGGAAAGGTGTAGGTCAATCGCCTCTGAAGGAGTACAGGTCTCATACCCCTGGGTTCAAGTCCCAGATCCAAGGGGAAACAACCAGTGTGAGCAAATAAATAAAAATAAAATAAAATTTTCCTTCCTCCTCTGTCTTCCTGCCTGCCTGCCTGCCTGCCTGCCTTCATTCTCGCCTGTACCTTTCCTAAAGGAATAAAAAAATAAAGGAGGAAAGGTGTAGGCAGGAATGAAGGCAAGTAGGCAAGCAGGCAGGAAGAGAGAGAAGGAAGAAGAATTTTTATTTATTTGTTTGTTGTTTATTCATCTTGGTTGTCCTCTCCACACATCCCCATCCTGCCCCAGTTGTGAACCTGTGTCCCTGGGATTCATGTGAACCACACTGGCCAGTGGCAGCTGAGTTATCTGTTAGGCCACCAGAGTACACAATACTTTCCATTTATTATTACCTACATCTTTTGATCTATATGGATTTATAGTCTCTCTGCTGTTTGATTCTGCATTCTCAGTAAGTATGTAGTAATCAGCTTGAATTTGTTTAAACATAGTACCACCTGAAGGCAGGGTGAGGTAATGAGGTTTTTCTACTAATGTGTTTTTGACAATAATTTGATCTCTTCAGAAAGGAATGTCTTCTGCTCTAGAAATACATTTTAAAACTCCTCCCAGAAGGAAAGAATTGTAAAATAACCCAAATGACAAGAGTACCCCCAAAATAACATCTTCGATGAGCCCAGTACAAACTTGCACGTACCATGTCCCAAACATAATTTTTGGGCCTTCACAGTACAACTTCTTAAGGAAAGCCTGTCCCTATTCCATCCTAAGAGGTACCATAGTGCCCTGTTAATCAAAGTGTGGTCCAGGACCCATCAACAATAACATCTCCTGAGCATTAGAAATGCAAAATTTCAGGCCCTGTTTCAGACATACTAAATCATAGTCTGCATTTAGTTGTTCTTCCAGGTGATTCATATATACAATACAGTTTGAGAAACTGATTTAGTTGAGGTACCTTTTTTTTTTCTTCTTCTCTGCTGGGCTAGGATAATATTTCAAATATTTTTTTAAATAATCAGTGTTCCTCAACTTCTGCCCTGTTGACATTTGGGGCTGAATAAATCTTTGTTGTGGAGCTGTCTGATTCATTGCAGGATGCTTAGCAGCATACCTGGCTGCTCCCTATTAGGTACTAGTAGCATCTCCTCCCTGACCAGTTGTGATAGCGAACGTCTTTTGCATTAGCCATTATTATATTTACTTTTATTATTACCTTCACCTTTTGATCTAACTGGGCATAAAGTACTATTTAATTCTGAAATTAGCTAACAATGTTGTTTTGTGAGACAATGTTTGATAGCTAAATTTCTCCTGTGGAGCAAAATTGTCCCTTGGTGCAAATTACTGAACTAGATCCACAAATTTTGCTATGTTCTTCATTCTTGTGAGGTCAGAGCATGTGATAGAATATTTTTTGTTATTGCTAGGATCTATTTCACTTAATCATATGATAATAAGATTTTGAAACATAATTTTTATGAACTGTTATCAAAGTTTGATGTCTTATTATTCATAGCTGCTTTTTAAGTTTTCTGCTAATGTTTGATTATACCTGAATCTCTTCTTGGATCAGACACCTAGAGCATTGGGCAGGCAGTATAATGAGGGGCAAAGTGACAGAAAGACTTATTAAGTGGTAAGAATTTAAAAAAGTAAAATGGGACTATTTTGGAGTTGTGGCTTTTCTCCTTTGTTCAAAACCATAGAGTCATGGAAATTCCCATTTGGTAACATCTCATTAACATTAATTTCCAGACTTCATTTGCTTACAAAAGCCAAAAGAGATCAACTAATGAGCTTAACAAATATTTATTAAGCATAACTAAAAAGTGGCACAAAATCCCTGCCCTTAAGGAAAGGGGTGACAGGAAATCGAATTCCCCATTCTGTTCCATCTCACAACAATCTGTTCCTCCTGCAGCGCTAGCTCAGAATATGGTAACTCCACCTTTCCAGTCACTGAGGCCGAAATCTACGGAGTAATCATCGAACCTCTTTTTCTCAGACAGTCCAGTCTAACACTACTTTCAAAATACATTCAGAATCTGAACACTTCCACTACTACCACTCTCCTGTGACTACCAAAGCACAATGAGTCCCTGGATTAATGTAGAATCTCCTAAAGGTCTATTTCTACCCTTGCTCCCCATGCTATTCCCAATGCAGCATCTAGAGTGATCCTATTAAATCTGAAGTCAGGCCAAGCCATCAGGTCTCTGTTCAAACACTTAAATGACTCCCAATCTCACTGAGAAAACAAATCAAAGTATTTAATATGACTTAACAGTAAGGCTCTACATCTCTGCCTTCGTATCTGACCTCTTTATTGTTGTAATTTCATCTCTCTGTTACTTAATCTGACTACAACTCTGGCCTACTTGATAATCCTTAGCACACAGTGGTGTGCTGGTAAAGGTTTAACAATAGGCTCTCTGGAGAAAAAGTCTTGCATTTTAGCTACATTATAGTATAAGTACTTCTTCTGTGGGTGATTTCTAGCTACCAATGTGATATCACAAATCAATGAGTAGTGAAGAGATTTATAGTAGGACATCATTATGTGGTATTTTCATCATGCAAATACCTCTGATGGAAATAAACTCAAAAGCATTAGGAGGTGATTCATTGTGAGTATTATATTTTAGAAATATAATTTATTTAACAGTAAATTTATATAATTTAATATTAATTTTATTATGGTTTATGTTTGACAAACAACTTTCAAAACACTTGAAAATTTAACAATTGGCTTCCAGGAGTTAGCTTTAGCACACCACTGTAAATAACATACCAATCATACTCCTGCTTCATGGCCTTTACTTTTTCATCTTCCTGGAAAGTTCTTCTCCCAAATATTTGCAAGGACTTCTTCCTTCATCTCTTCAGGTCTTTACTTGAATGTTACTTTCTAAGTAATACTCCCCAGTCAAAAGATCAAATTAAAATACAAAGATTGCACATTTGACTCTTGTGTGACCTCAACAGCAAAAGTCTATGACTTTGAGAATAAACAGGTGCTGTTCATATATTGTGGTGGGCATGTCAATTGACACAATCTTTTTAGGTGACACCTATGATAATAACAAATATACATGACCTTTGACATAGTAATTTTACTTTAGCATTGGACCTAGAGATTTAATCACTTTTGTGCACATAGATACATGTATACAAGACACTTACTGCAGTTTTATTTGTAAGAGGGAAATCAGTAATAATCTAATTGTCCTTAGTAAGGGAATGAATGATTGCATCACTTATGGTATTGAGAAGATGGAGAAGGTTATGGGACTGCTAACAAAGATGAGGCAGATTTAAACATTCTGACCTATAAAGTAGAAAGCACGTTACTGAACAATATGTATAGTATATATGATTTCATATATGTTGAACAAAACACAAAGCAAATGTATTTGTAAATTCATAGAAAATATCTCAAAACATGCACACCAAACTTTGTGAAGATTATCTCTGGACAGGGAGAAGAATTAGGAGTACACTGAAGGGGACTTTTACTTTTTTACTAAAGGTACTTCTTTCACTATTGCTTGAATTGTTAACAATAGTATATATTACTTTTTAAATTAAAAATCAAGTTTAAATCAAAATAAGTAACAAGTTGTAAAAAGGAGCTTGAGTTTGTTTCTCTTATTTTCTGTTGAATGTTGTTTTGTGAGACTGAACTAGTAGAAGAATGCAAGCATAACAGGTATTAATACTGACGCAACTGTTGTGGGATGGTATGCGCCTATACATATGTGTAAATGTACGTGTGATGGGGAGGGAGAGCAACAGTGAGATCTACAAAATATCTTAAAGGGTTGCCATAAGAACTCAGCGAAGTACTGTACAAAAAGGTCTTTAGCAGCCCATTGGACAGCAGATGGGCACCCACTGTAATTTACTTACATGTCCTTATCCATATCCTATTCCAAGGTTTGAAATCTGTTTGATTCCAGTAAATTAAGGTAAAGAAAAAAGCATGAGACACATGTGTTCTGAATTTGATCCTAGAAAAACAATGATCAAATAACTTCCTATCACTTCTTTTGGCACTTTTTAATAACAAGTTTATATTGAAGACTTCATTTTTGCTACCTCAAAGCAAAAAAAAAAAAAAAAAAAGTGGCTAAATATTTACTTCTGATTCACTCTGATGGGAAAGATATGACCTCTTTGGGTCTTATTTAAAGGTAGAATGAAAAGAGCCAAAGAAAGGGACAGCAAATGGTGACTATTCAATCTTTACAATCTACCAAGAGCTTTATGGGTTACACTGCTCCCTCATACCCATCTGATCCTAACATAGATGAGACAAGAATGAACGGTATTAGTCTCATTAAATGGATGAAAAGGAAATGGAGGTCCAAAGAGGTGAAGTGATTTGCCCAAGGTTGTACTCTGAACAAGCTAGATCTTTCTCCCAGTTTTTATTCCTACTATTCTGCCATCGTAAAAAGCAGTGGGTTGGTCCAAGGGCTAAAAATGTGTATGTGGAGGAACTTCATAAATCATAGGACCCACTGGATAACACTGAAGTACACTTGGTGATTTGCTGGAGGGCAGGCTGTGTTGACATACATAGGAGGAATGGGGAACCTATAGATAACAATTTAATGTGTAGAATGTTACTATAATAAAAAAAAAAGAAAACATAGGACAGCCCCAGTTTTTCTGGTAAAGTGCATATCCCAAATGATCAGTGTAGTATACATATATATTATATACTATACAATGTATAATATACGTATTATACACTATGGTTTGCTGTTATTCAGTTATGAAGAAAAATCCTAGGTCTGAAAGTCATCCAATATCGTTTTGGAAAATCTAGGGCTTGAGTTATTGGATTTTTCTTTATCAGAGTATAAGGGAGTTATTTTTAAATGTTGTTTTTGTGTTAGTCATTGTCCTATGTGAACGAGGACTTGAGGAGAGACTTGCTGAAGAAAATTGTGTTGATTTAATAAATCATTTATCAACCTCTTGGTGGCACAATGGTTCTAGTAAATTTTGGTGGGTTGCTTGCTGGTCTTTAAAAGAACATCGGTAAAGCTGATTTGGAGGCCACTTGGGGACAAACCAGAGAGGCAACCATGTGAAATGCCACGTGCGTGTGACTTTCATAGAAAATACTGTTTGGCGATGCTGAAGTGTGTGAAGGGCAGCTATGGTGCAAAGAAAATCCAAGGGTACAGGCAGATCAAGGGCAGCAGTAAGTGGGAAGCAGTTGGTGTGCAATTTTACCAAGCAAAAAAAATAAATAAATAAAACACCCTGATGTTAAACCAACTATAGAGATTATATAGTGTTTTAGTTTTCGGTAAGGGTTAGTTGTTTGAAGCAGCCATATTTCAGCCACGGGAGACACGGAGTAGAAGTTTGAAGAATTGTCAAGAACTATTTAGGTATTTTTTCCCAGACAGCTGTGTGATCTCGAGGCGCCAAGACTGCGCATTCCATACTTTACCCCAACCTCTTCCACAGTTACTCTCATTGTTAATTCGCTGGCCCCAAACCTGCCCTTTAAAATGGATTCGAGAGGTCCAGGGCCTACAAGTGGACTTGGAAATGTTCCTTTCGTTTCTTTATTCCAACCCCTCCTTGATTAAAAAACAACTGGGTGTGCCCTCCCTCTACGTAGCACAGCACCCATTCGAGGGGGCGGGTCCTGATCTGGGCGGGCTCTGTCCCAGCAGGTTGGCGGGAGCCCGCGCGCTGGTCAGGGAGGGGAAGAAGAGCTAATGCTACAGCGCGCGCCGCTCAAACTCGCGCAGCCAGCAGCAAAGAAGCTGCGCCCCACCCTCTCCGTCACCGAAGGCGCCCAGCCAATGAGCGGACCGAGAAGGCCAGGCCAGTGGACTAAGCACTAGGAGGGGACTACGGCGGCCGGGGAACGGGAAGTCGGGGCGGGCTACGATGATTGACAGGTCTCTCGAACCAATCCACCGTGCGACTTCTCTACGCTCTGTTCTTTGCTGGGCTCAGCTTTTCGTCCCACCTCCTCCTCCTCCACCCTGTACTTCACTCCTTTTCGGCCCGCCCCACTTCCCCTCCCCCACTCTGCAGGCAAATCGCTGCTGGAAAGAGGCGGGGGCCGAAGCGGCGGGCTCGTGTGGAGCCTTAAGGTAAGATTGACGGACTCTTTGGCCAATAATACGTAGGCTGATGGCGCGGCTGTGGCTGGAATCGGCCAATGGGCAGGCGGGCTGGGGGCGGAGGCCCAGGTTCCAAACGCTCCGCGGCGCCATGGGCTGAAAACTCAACCGAG
>RJWH01000849.1:507705-547504 GCA_004363575.1 Solenodon paradoxus
GGGGGGGGCCCAGCGCCGGAGCCGCGTGAGAGAGGGAGCCGTATTTTGGTAGGGGGAGTCGGACTGCAACTGGCAGCAGAGCGTCCCCCTACCGTGTGGACTCTACACCCCTTACTCCTGCCGCTCCTGCTGCCGCCTGTGGCTGAAGGGTCCCACTGGGGCTGAATCTTTGGGACTTGACCCCGTTCCCCTCCCCCTTCCCTCACTCCCCAGCCAGGCGGGAGCATTTATTCCACAGATTAATTCCCCTTCTTTTTTGGGGGGGTGGGTGGGTGTGTGTGTTGGGGGGGAGGTGTCCCTGAGAGTAAATATTGTTGAGCTTTTTTTTTTTTGCTCTTATCCTCTCCGTTTTTTTTTTTTAATTTCCTTTTTTAAGGTGGGGAAACTGAAACCCACCTTGATTTCCTCCCCTTTTCCCCCTCCCCACCTTCCCTCGCCCTAATCCCCGACAAGGAAGGAAGAAGCAGTTGGTTCAATCTCTGGGTAAGTCGACTGTGTTTTCGGGGCCGAGGGTCGGGTGGCGGCGCGGTCAGGCGGGAGGAGGCCGGCGTGGGGCGCGGCGGCGACCGCGCGGGAGGCGGCGGCGGGCCCAGTGGAGCCTGCGATTGAATGGAGCCGCTTCTGCCGCTGGGGGATGGAGGCGACCGCGGGAGGGGAGCGCTTGCTGGGTCATTCGCGTGTGCGGGTGGCGGTGGTGGAAGGCGAGGAGCGCGATAGTAGAGCGGGGCCCTGCGCGAGGGTGGAAGGGCTTCCCCAGCCCTAAGGGATGAGGAAGAAGTTTGGGTAATTTCAGGAACATCTTTGTAAATTATTAGGAGTGGAAGTTTCCAGAAATATTTAGTGCAGCAGCATTGAAACGTCCGCCTGCATCACGTGGCCCCTCAGTGGAGAGCTTGGGATCGGGGGAGGGAGGGGCTGCCGAGTCCCTGCTCCTCCTGTAGGGAACTCAAAATCTTTGTGGCTTTTTGTAGAGTAAGACTAGAAGTAGAAAAGGTTAGTGGGTTGGGTTTATTTTATTATTTTATTTTCAGGGATCTACAGATGAGGCTCGTGATGTGTAGTTTGTTTTGGGGGGCTTTATAAGTGAAGGAATCGTTTACAGTGAATGATGCCGGGGTTCTCCATTCCGAGGTCTGTTGAGTTTGCGGTGGGTGAAGGAAGTGGTATAGTAAAGGAAGCATTTAAGGTTTGTCCTGCGCGGACCTCCTCAGATCACGCAGAGGCCACGCTGCCTAGGGAATGGGGCGGTGAACTTAAGACGGCTGGTCTAAATGCCGCCTCCGAGTATGGGCGGGGTGAGTGCGTGCTCCTGTATGCTATAGTTAGAAGTGCTGCACGTCTGCCGGGGTGGGAAGCGAGGGGAGGGCGGGCCTTCGCGAGGTGTGTTTCTACTGAATGAAGCAGGCGGTTGCCCACACACCTAAGTAGCAGTCTTTCTCGTTGTAGCGACTTGCTTTTTTTGACCTTCCATGTAGTTATTATTAAGGAACGGTTATACTTTTCTCGTTTTCGAATGGGAGCTGGGGGTATGTAGCAGCCTGTCTTATTTGAAGTAGCAGTGAAGGTATTTTGTTAGTCACTTGTAGAGTCACCAAATTGCTAGATAATCCCATGCATATACTACCCAGTGAGTGGATTTTAAGGTTGTGTCCCAAGGAGGAGAGAAAACGTTTGTGGTTTCATTCTCCTGCATTTTGCCATCTGCCTGATTCTGTGTCTTAAGCACGTGAGACACGACTGTGAATGGAAAGAATGTTTTGGAAGCTCTTTGATTTGAGGGACTAAATGTGCTTGGCATTGGCCAGGAAGCCGCCATTTCTGTAGTACATACGGTTCAAGAGTAGGTAGGTCATTTCGAAGATAGCCGCTAGTTCTAAGGATAGGCAACTCTGCTGTATTTAAACGCACCTGGTCTAAACCTGGTTATTCACGTGAATTTAGCTCAAAGAACTCTAGGACAGCGTATTTGAAAATGAAACTTTTGAGTCATTTTTATCAAGTTCTCTATTGTTTTTGCCTATTATACGTAGGACTAAATAGACCTTACAGTTTTTTTATGCAAAAATTCGGTAACTTTTGATATGTAGATCTTGGTGCTTTGTGGTCATTGCTTTTCATCTTTAAATTGTATGGGCACTTAAAGGGGGAAACATACCTATAATTACGGAATTTTTTAATATTAGCATTTAGATCAAAGATGATTGTGTATGAAGGTATTTTACATTAAAACATGCTTAATAATTGTACGTTTTTGGAAATCTCATCAGTATTTGTCAATAATTAAAAGACCAGAGGAATAAAAACATTCTTGAACTTGTAGTTTTTAGAATTTTACATTTTGTCTAATGTAGGGTGATTCTTTCAGACATATAATTTGTTGTAACTGACATTAAATAAAACACTGTGTTAGAATAATAATTGATGCCATTAAGAACATTTTTTTAAACTGACAAAATAGCCGTGAAAACAATCTAATTAAACTAGCCACCCATTTCCTGATCCTGAAAGACTTAAATGGAGATGCTCATCTGACCTTGTAAGGTCTAAAGTGAACCAGGAGTTCTTAAACTGTTTCAAGCGTGACTTTTAGGGTGGCCTGAATCTTCTATAGTATGTAAATTTGTTCCTTTAATGGTAGGACATCTTGACGCAAAAAAGGTTAAGGAGTACAGATTTAACCAGACTTGAGTTGGCATTGGCTTTGAAGAAAAGTTAAGGGTTTTGTTTTTGTTTTTGTTTTATAATGCTGGGCAACAAACTTAAATGTGAGCCAGCATCTTGGAGTAGAATCCTCTTAAAAGGATAATATTGCATATAAACTGGTAGGTTTTAGCCAGTACTTTATTTGAAGGGAAATAGCTTATTTTTGTTATGATAAAATTTGCTTTTATTTGGAAAGTAGTTGGCAAACTTTAACAGCTTTTACCTTGCAAATGAGTACCTGGAAATTATTTAAAATATTGTTTGACTTATTGCCGTTAAGTTTTTTTTCTAGATATATATATTCAAGGAATTTGTACCCTTGTAATCCCAAAATTCATTGAGGGTTGGAAGAGACAAACAGATGTTTTGGGTGTGGAAACTGAAATTTAGGGAATATCTGAAAATATTTGTTAGATATGTGGTACCTGCTTAGCAATATACAGTAGGAAAATTTGCGTGCCACATATAATTTTCATATCTTCCTCCCATTTCAGAACATCCTTTAAAATTAAGGTTATGGTGAAACGAGGGGAAATAAACTTTTACTGAAAAAGAAGACACTACCTAGGACGGAAGAAAAAACACCCACTTCATCTGGATTTAAAAACTTTGTG
This sequence comes from Solenodon paradoxus, assembly GCA_004363575.1. Lineage (NCBI taxonomy): Eukaryota > Metazoa > Chordata > Mammalia > Eulipotyphla > Solenodontidae > Solenodon > Solenodon paradoxus. The sequence continues at coordinate 511,023 of RJWH01000849.1, forward strand.
ATCGAGTCTTGAACTATATCAATATTAGTCTATAAGTTTGTAATAATAGATTTGCTTAAAAGCCACGTTTGGGTAACTGTGTTAGTAGAAAGAACAGTAGTATTTTTCAGAGCTAAAAATAGACACCAGAAAACTTGAATAGACACTAATTAACACAGTAGCTGAGTAACCTCAACTTTTGTTATTTACTTTTACTGTCTCTGGGTTAAGTCTCTAAAATACTAATTAAAATATTTATAAGACTATGGTTGAATTGAAATAACATGAGTAGAAAGTTTTTTGACAAGTATCAAAACTTCACAGGCATCTTAATTTTTTTTCTTTATTTTCAGTAATCTATGCCAGCAATTATGACAATGTTAGCAGACCATGCAGCTCGTCAGCTGCTTGATTTCAGCCAAAAACTGGATATCAACCTTTTAGACAATGTGGTGAATTGCTTATACCATGGAGAAGGAGCCCAGGTAACTTTAAAACATTCTTGCAGTGTAATGAGGTGTTGGGTTTAGAATAAATGTTCAATGATTACCTTTTTAGAACAGTGTTCTATAGTTTGTTAAATTGAAAATTACAGAGACCCGGTCCAGAGATGGAAATTACATACTATATTTTGACATAGTTGGAGTGGAATGTTTTGGAATGTTATTTTGTTCTGAACTTCAGAAACTTTTACCTCATTTCATAAGAGAGCCCAATTGTATTAAATGTTTTTATATTAAAGACTATGCATTTAATATATTTGGAATGAACATGATTCTTCTATTTTTGAAACATTTAAATTACAGAAGTATTTCATGGTTCTAAACTTGTTTTAAAAAATCGAACAATACCTGGTATCTTTGTTATTTGAATTTGAGCACTTGTAAAAGTGGCACTGTTTATATAGGAGATTATCTTACACTTAAGTCAGTTTTGATCAGTTTCAAGTTTTTGAGTTATTTTATAAGAATTTTAAACGAGTAAACATTTCTGTTGGGTAAAACTCTTTTGAGGTGAGTGACAAGTATCAGTACAATTTTGTTGCCAAAATACGAGATTTCTGGTAAATGTTTAGCCTGATACCTGTGAATTTATTTATACATCTTAAAGATACTACTATTATTTTTATATAGTTAAACCCCTCAGTGCTGTCATACTTTCTAGAATCCTGAAAGATGATTATAGTATTTTGTATAGTCAAAAAAGTATAGTATGCAGGTATTAGTATGTGCATAAATATTTCCATTTCCTTCTGAAAGTCAGTTAAGAAGCCTTTTCATCTGTCATGTCTTTAGTTTTTTACTTTATAGTTGAGTAAATTTTATAGATTGCGGGTCTTATTTTTAAATGAGTAGAAAGCTGTAGTGGAAAACATGTTAACAAGTGTCTTTATTATAGTCCATTAAATTTTCCAGTCATTGCTTTAATCTCATCTGTGTTTTGTTACTAACCTTGCAAGAGGTTGGAGAGTTAGTGATGAGATTTGTAAAATACCTGATACTTAGAAGGCATTCCATTTAAAGGGTACTTTTTTGAAGTATAATTAAGATTTAACATATAATGTAAACTCATTGTTTTGTTTTTTTAAGTTTTCGCTAGTCTAATAAAATATGTGCTAAAAATGGTGACTGGAAATTATGCTGATTAAACTTTTAAATTCAACTAACTTAACTTTGGGAGAAATTATTACAAATGTGACTTTTAGTTAGTAAGTGGAATATTTGCCTAGATGAATCCTATAGTAGGATATTTAGCACCATAACAATAGGACAACATTCTGTTAAAAGAATTTTTCTGTTTTTAGCCAAGTTGGGAGGGGTATATACAGAAGAGTTGGGTGTTTCTCCAGTATTGTGTTCTAGGTATCTTAAACTCCTTTAATCTATTGCTTAGCAACTAAAATGCGTTTACCATTCCATTCAGTTAGTGACGAGATGGAAATGAATGTGATATTGCGGGGAGTATTCACTTATTTAGAAAATAGAATGCTCATCAAAGAATATGACAAAATGTTATATTGACCAAATAACTTACTAGGCATAGATCTTTGGGACATCTTATCTTGATGTTATATAACACATCATAACACCAAACGCTTGATCAGTCTGTTAATGAAATCAAATTAAAAATATGTAAGGTTTTAAGAAGTTTGTACTCTAGTTCTAATCCCAGACCTACTACTTAACAGTGAATATATATTTGTCAAGTTTTATAAACAAGAAGTATATACAGAAGATTGGTTAGTAATAGGAAATAAGAACGCTCCTCTTTGTGATGCTTTCTTGAATTAAACTCTTGATCAGTTAGTCCAAAAGGATAATTAACAACTTTTAAAACCATCAAATTTTACTCTTGGTTTACATGTGATAGAAACAAGTAAAACAATAAATGGGAAGAAACCTTTAAAGGTGAAAAGGATTAAGCCTATTGCTTCTTGGGATGGGGGGATAGAATTAACCATTGGTAAAATGTGCTCCCAACATGAAAAGTTGTCATGGTTAAAATACAGAAACTAGATAGTGTCAAAATCTCATTAATGGTTCATACTTCAAAACTGGGGGAAAGACTACACCAAGTGAAATAAGTAATTTACAGATTTTGTATTCATACTATGTATTCATAAAAAATTAGTGACTACATAGCTATAGTGTTTATGAAATTATTACATGTTATAAAAATATGGACAGAAAAAGAGACCTAATTCATAAAACTGATTAACCAGTAAAGAAGGAATAGAGGAAATAAATTGCTCTGAATAAAGGTATAAAGTTGTTAAAGATTTTTTAATTTAGAAACGAAAATAGGCACAAGTAAAAACTGTTAATGTTTATTAATTCTAGATGATGGCTACATAGAGTTAGTATTTCTGCATTTGCATTTTAAAAATACTAAAGGTAAGGGGGAAGAGTGTTTTTTAACCTAGGATTTAATATATGAAATTAAGAGAACTTTCATAGAATGTGGGGGTTAGTAGGCCTAGTTTTTCTTAGTCTTTTTTTTTTTTAAGGACGATTAGTGGTAGACAAGCAGGAAGAGAGGGGAGGAAGAAACACCTTATTTAGTTGTTCATTTTGTTCACCTCCTCCCTCCTGTCCATGGGAACTGGATCCTTGAAGGTGGCTGACCAAACTACTCCACCAGGGCACACATTACCTCTTTTTTTTTTTTTTTTGGTAATGTTGCAGACAGGCAGAGAAAGGAAGAAGAGCCATTTTTATTTTTAGTAGTTTTTTCAGTTGTCGTATCCCATGCAAACCTGGGTCCTTGGCATAGATATAGATTGTGCTCTACCTGGAGGCAGTGAATCTAACCATGCCCCACCGAAGTAAGTTTTGTTTTGTTAAAGGAAAGTTACAGGCAGCAATGATGGCCAGTAGGCAGGCAGGAAGAGAGGAAGAAGAATCACTTTATTCTTACTTATTCACATTGGTTGTTTCCCAGTCCCAGGTCTAGAACCTGGGGGGGCCTTATGAATGTGGAACTGCTCTTAGGGTGTGCCCTGAAGAGTATTTTTATAGATAAAAGTTTCTCAGGGATATCTTGGTGACTTATAGATCAGAGTATACCACTACATAATTTATCTTAAGTAAATATGAAGTATTATTATACGTTACATTGAGTAAGTTTAAATATACCCTTTTTAATTGAAGTTTTACAGTGGTTAACAGACACAATTTTAATGCATGATTCAAAATAACAAGCGAGGTTAAAATTGTCTTTGTATAATATTTTAGCAAAGAATGGCTCAAGAAGTATTGACGCATTTAAAGGAGCATCCTGATGCATGGACAAGAGTTGACACAATTTTGGAATTTTCACAGAATATGAACACGAAAGTAAGCAAGTGGTGGTTTTAAAATCCATTATTTCTTTTCTTCCAGTCATAAACTTTGAGGAAGGTATCTCATTTTCAGTATTTGCATTTGTTAATCTGAAATCATTTAATATTGTTAACTTCAAAAATTGGTTAAAATAGAATTCTTGCAAATAGTCCTAAGAATATGAATAAAGTTTTGTAATTGGGACTAGTATGCAAGGTGGCTGGCTCTCTTTTTGGTTGGTTGTTTTTTGTATTTTTTTTTTCTTTTTCTTTTTAGAATATGTATATGGATGGATCTAAGTAGCATAAATTCTGAATGTTATTTAGAGATGAAACATCAGAGGAATTGCTTTGGGCAAGTCATCAATACAATACAGGCTAGACACCTCCAACACCAAGTTGTGTGGGCAGCGTAAAACCCTACTTCTTGGTACCAGTGCTTTTAATGGGACAGCACTCAGTTTCTATTTGCAGTTGAAAATGTTTTAATTTGGGTCCTTTTTAAAGTTTGAACAGAAGGGTTGATCAAAATGTGTTTTGACTGTTTTAGGCTTGATGATTCACACTTCTCTTTAAACTGCCTTGAAGTAATAAAATAACATGCATGGCTTTCTGTTGTAATACACACAAGGTTCCCACTTCATGTACATTGTGTTAAAACAGAAAATAGCCATGTTCACATCTGTTTCTGAAATCAGACTGTGTTAATTAACAATTTTTAAATATTAATTAGTTTTGACATCTTGTAAATTTTAGGGCAAAATTATAGTCCAGAACTTCCTCAAAGTGCTAACCTTAAGTAACATAACAGTGTTTGCCTGTTTGCTTGCCTGGTAAATTTTGCTTTTTATACTGACAGACATTACTAATGTTTAAGTTGATTTATCAACAGTATTTTTAAAAACTCAATTTTGTCTTGTGAAAAATGAGATGATTAGAGGAACAGAAAGAAAGCAACAGGTAAAGAATTCTTCAATTTACATAAATTACAAATGATTTGGTGCTAAATTTATGCACTATGACATTTGGCTTTTATGCAATCATTTTTTTTTTCTTTAAAGATGTTAACACTACCTGATATTAATCATAATGTTCCATTATGTTGATTGCTTGTAATAGGAAGAAAAGGGGTGTCTTCCTGTGCAACTGACACAGCTAGGCTTTGACGGCAGGCCTCCACAAGGTCTACCCTTTTGATTCCCTTTAACTGAATTCTGTTCATCAATTGTTTTTTGTTTCATGGGTGGTGGGAGGGGAAAGGGGGAATTCAATGCATAAAATAAGTATTTCTAAGGGCTCAGAAATTTCTACCATAGGGATCATTTCATGCATTTATTTTTTTTTCATTTAGTCTTTGCTGTTATCTGTCCCTCATCTTCATAACTCAGCAGTGATTTCTCAAGTCCTAAGATGTAAAGCAGAAATTAATTCTTTAGAACTATGTTTGGATTTATTCAATATTCCCAAACTAGTCATTTCTCTTTGGCCTTCATATTTGGCTGTCACTTCACATTATTGCATCAGTTATTTTTCAAAGAAAAATAAATGCTCTTCATATGCTGAGTTTTAATGTTTAGGAAAGAGATTGGGTTTTAGGATATTTGGTGATCATGTGGTGTTGGACTTAACTTGTGGATAGCTTTTATTGAGTTTCTTGCCTCAGTTTCATTGACTGAAAGACGAAAATATGAATTGTATCTTTAGCATTTGGAGAAAGGACTAGAAGTTAGTAAATAGGTAATTTAGGTAACATAAAAGGAATAAATGAATGCACCAACTACAACTGAAAAAAATGGTTAAATATGGTGTAGTTTATAGTTAAGATTATTCTTACTGGTAATATTTTTGGTAGCTTTTCTTTGTTTTTTTTAAGGTCTTGAATTGGTTGGAAATTAGCAAGAGGATATAGTCTAGTACAAAATGCATTGCTTTGACAATCTGATCTCATGCCTATGAAAATAAAGTTTTCAGGGAAGTATGTTTTTTAAAATAAATTTTGAATTTCAGTTAATCAGAAGCTTGCCTTTTTTGCTTATTTTTATTTTTTCTGAGACACTTAGATCAACAGTTACAAATAATAGGATAGAAAGCTTCACTATTTACTGCTGATTATGAAAACAATTACATTAAATTTGTAACTTTAGATTTTTGCTTTGGCATAGTTTTTATTTAAAAGACTAAGAATTGTTCTGCAAATACAGGATTTGAGTTGAACTGGCAAATTTTTCCTGAAAAGGTTTTTAAAAAATATTAAAATGAAAGAAAACAGCAAACACGTTTACTGCTTGAGCACAATGTAGTTTGGGACAGTCTATATTGTGCATTGGATAAAATGAGCATTCACATGATCCCTTTGGTTGAAATACTAATAATGCTCCTATTTTATTGTGTGATGACTAACCATTTTAAAGATGAACTCTTATTCTCAGCCAAAACTTGCAATCTGAGGTTATATGTACCTATATCTGAATGAATTTACCTTTCAGGTATTAGAGGTGATGCTTCCGTAATTCAACCATTTTAAACATACCACAGTAATTTTGTCCTTTTCTTCCTCCTGTCTATTCACTCTAATTGGTCATATTAATAAGTTTGGTTAGTAACTCCTGGAACATTATAAATTCTTGTAAACATTACTGACTATTTAGAGTGAGTAATCAACAGGAGGGACAAAATGGCTTGAAAGGTGGTATATATATTTATTAACTTTCTTAACTTTTAGTTTCAACTTTTGTATTAGGAAGGAATACCTGAAAGGTAGATACAGATTGCAACATGCATTTGTGTATTCTTTTGACTGTGCACAAAAGTTTATCTTTAAATAAGTAGAAATAGCAACTGTAAGGGTGGGTTAAAATTTAAATAAACCCGTGGGTTGTCTTGCTGCTCCTTAAATAACACACCAGTGATGTTTGTAATAGAAAGTATCTGTGATAATACTTTAATACTTGGCTAAGAGCTTACAAGTCCTAGAAGATGGTAGGAAGCTTGAGAGCATCTAAACTACTAAATTCTTAGGAGCCTGGTCGTGTTAAAGTATGTGAGCCTATGAGCAGTCATTTATGCTGTGAATTCATATCTAGCTGTTACTTTTCCTTCTACAGATAAGCCCATTTGGCTGCTAAAGGGCTTTTTTTGTTTTTGTTTTTGTTTTTTTGTTGTTTTTTTTTTTGTTCTGTTTTGTTTTGTTTTTGTTTTTTTTAAACTGGTGTGAGCATGTATAAACAGCAGGACATTTAATAGGGTAGTAAACAAAATGAGGAAAATGCATGAAAATTCAGTATATGGGTGAATAGATCCTTGTTTAATATATGTAATTAAACTTGGTAGCATAATGTTTTTGAAACTTTAGATGTAAATGTGTGAATGTCTGTCCATTTGTGAATCCTGAAAGTTAACAGTTGTATAACAATATATTCACATGTTTCTACTCTCCAATTTTCAGTATTATGGACTGCAAATTTTGGAAAATGTGATAAAAACAAGGTGGAAGATACTTCCGAGGAACCAGTGTGAAGGTAGGAAAATATTTTAAAGAATTGTAAATTTAGAGTTTTATTATTCCTGGAATTTCTACTATTGTTGAATGTTGGTAGCATATTGAATCTTTAGTAGTTTATTACCTTCCAGTGAAGACTTACTGCTTTTATCACGTGACAAGACAGGTTCTAATCTTTGCAGGGAAAGAACAGACTTTACCATACATATTGTGAGAAATACATATCAATGCATAGTTAATCTGGATCATGTCTGAATTGAATGAAATTTAAATATATACACTTGCACTTTTAAGTTTACCAGACAATAACTGACAAGAAATTAGTATTGTAACACATAGGATAATCAGGTAAATTTAACAGAACAAAGGAAATGCCTAGTTTTAAAAAGTACAGTGCTTTTACCTTTTGAAAATTTTGGTACATCATATGAGGCTGATTTATAGAACAAATTAGAAAATTAAGATGTGATGCTTGGTTTTAATATTTCACTTTTCCACCATGGGTAAGATTATTGTCTTAGAATTCTTTAATGCAACTGCTTCCAGTTTTCATGTACTTAATTGTTACCTTAGCATCATTTGTTAATCACTGAAAAATTATAAACAGGAGTCTGTTCTTTATAGTGGGTATGCTACTCTGGTAGCATTTTCCTCTGCTAAAATATATCCCCATTCTTTGACTATTCATCTTTAATGTCTTTCACCTGGCTTTTTTTAAGCTATCATTTTGGTGAGATAGTGACCTTGAATTTACTCAGCTAGTATGACTTGATTCTGATATTTTGATAGCATGTTTAGAGATGAATAAGACAATATTTTTTAATGACAGCGTCTTCACAATAGTATAAACTGTGTATTAAGAATGATACAGTACAGGAGGAAATAGTGTCTCCAAAAGAGGTTCCTGTTTCTTTAAAAAAGAGTTTAAACCATTTTACATCACCACTTTTTAGGGCCCATAGGTGCAGTCTTTGTTCCTTTACCGTTATTTCATACATGTTGTTTGAGCTTCAGATTTAACTTGACTATGATTCATCATGCCAACAAAAAGTTTAATTTTTATTTAGTACTATTTCATTTTAGAATAATTTAATTCCCTCTTGTTTCTAAATACCTATACCGCTGTTTCTTATCACATAAGAATTGTACTAGATGGTCCTTAAGATACCTGTTAGCTTTAAAATAGCACAATTTTATTAAATTCCTATTACTGGTGAGAAAACAGAGGTGACCCCCAAGGATTTGGGTGTGTTTTTGTTTGTTTGGCTTTTTTGGTGCTTTCTACATGAATGAAATTTTACTGTTTGTTTATAAAGCTATACTTTATTTTTTTTTAAAAGAAAATTGGCAGGCAGAAAGAGAGGAGAAAGAAGCTTTTTTATTTTTATTTAGTTGTTCAAATACTGGTTGTTTCACTCCAGACCTGAGACTGAAATCCAGGGGTATGTGACTTTGCACTCCTTTGGAGGCAATTGACATAACCACTACTCTACCAGGTTGCGCCTCATTTTAAGATTATAAAATTAATCCTCAGTCTGTGAGTCTTTCACCACCACTTTTTTCCCCTCTGTCTTCTCCCTCCCCCCTCTTCCACTCTCCTGGCAACTATTATTTTGTATCCTGTGAATAAGTGCTACAGTTTGTTCATTTGTTTAGTTTCATTATATTCCACACAAGTGAAACCATCCTGTATTTCTCTTTTTCTTTCTGACTTACTTTGCTTAACATGATCCCCGCCACTTCCAGCAAATTGTTACTGTAAAAGGCACAATTTCATCTATAGTTTTAAGTACTATTTTTTAAAAACATCAGGCACTATTCTCCCTGCATTTCCGCCAACACTAGTTGTAAGATTAAGTGGGAAGCAAAATCGATACTATATTAACTTTAAAATTGTTTTAAACATTATTAATACTGGAAGGTTTCTCTAGTCTTAAGACTTAAGACAAAGTATATGAACATTTCTGAACATTTAGTTTCCATCATGTTTTACAACTTTGGTATAAATGTACTTTGGAGATAATGCAGGTCCAGTTACAGACCACCACAATAAAAGGGATCGCAGCTCTTTCCCCCATTCCCCAAAGGACTGAGTGAAAGAGATTGTTCTGTGTTTAAAAGTTATCTTTACACTATGCTATAGTTAAATGTGCTGCAGGGTTACCACAGACGTTCAGTTTAATCTGCAAAGTGCAATAAAATGATGATGGCCTGTACTGGAAATAACTCCCTAAATTGTGAACCTGCTTACCTCAGATTTATGTAGTTTTGTCAAGCAGTGTTACTTCAAGAAATCGCTTGGGCTCTTTAGAAAAATTCGTTGACTCAAATGGCAATATTTAGTGTGTTTTAAAGAAAGGATGGATTTGGTTGCATAAACATGTATGCCTTTCTTTAAGTCAAAAATATTTAAAATCTTTAGCTGACAATTACTATCTTTGCAAATAGTCCCTTTAAAACTTAAACCCAAAGATACCAGTTTTAGGACCTGTCCTATGGCTCAGGTGACTGAGTAGCTGGCCTAGAGACCTGGGTTTGAAAACCAGTACTGGGGTGGAAAACCACAATAATTAAGTAATATAAGAAACTTCTTCCTTTACTTCCTTTAAAAATCCCTCTTCTGGCATGCCATGGTGGAGCATCAGTTAGGTTAATAATTGCCTCCCAGGAGCCACCCACAGACTCTTGGGTTTGATTCTCAGGCCCCAAGGGGAAGTGACCAGTGTGGATAACTAAGTAAAAAAAAATTTTCATTTACCTTCATTTCTGCCTATTACTTTCCTTAAAAAAAGAAGAAAAGTTGAAGAAAAAGGAAATTGGGGCATACTAAATTGACCAGTTATATATTGACCACCTATACACCAACCAATAGGAATGTATTAAATGATGCTCCCAGTTTAAACTGGTGGTCTAGCAGTTTAAACCAGGTGCAGTCAACCTATATCCCAAGGCTCAAAACTCAGGATGGGGGAAAGAACCAATGACGAACAGCTGAATACAGTATTTCTTCTTTTCCTGCCTGCCTACTTGCCTTCATTCCTGCCTTTAAAAAAAAGAAAAATCTGAGGAAAAACTGATAGCCAAAGTTGATAAATGTTGGGGAAAAGTTGTTGGGGTACAGAGAGCAACGTTTTCCTGGTTTAAAGCCATCAAGAGAATGAGAACAATGTAAATTTTGTATTATATAAATCTAAATTCGTTAAAATATAAGGTAGAATAGCAGATGGGTCCACCACCACTAGCTGGTCAGAGTTCACGTGTATCTCTCCAGATATTTCCCAAGGAAATTTTTTCACATAAAAATTTCCAAATAGGGTGTGGTTGCTATTCACTGAAGTCTTAACGAAGGAACTCTAAGACTGTTAAATGGTGTCAGTAGTCATTCTTGACTGCGCATCAACTGTCTTTCTTCAGGTAACCACCCCATTGTGTTTTGTTTTTTAAGGAAAGGTACAGATAGGAAGAGAGAAGACAGATGGACCATTTGTATTTTTTAGTTTTATTTAGTCTTGTTAACCCCAGCCCCAGGTCTCAAACCTCCACATCTTCCTGGGATGTATGTGGACTACGTCGGGTAGCCTTGTCTGTTAGGCCACCAGGGCATGCCACTCCCCTCCCTTTTTCAAAATTAGTTTTTAAATTCTTGGTTAGGAAATTCAAACTAAAATGACAGGGATAGTCTCTCCCTGGGTGGGACAGGGATTAATTTACTCAGTACTTTTCCTTTGGAATGATGACCTTACAAAAATTACTTTATCTCTTTGAATTTTGACTGCCTTGCAAAGTTACTGGGATATAAGAAATAATGTGTATAAAGTCTTTGCTCCCTCCTGGTGCTAAGTATGAGTAAATAGTTTGTGTTGCCAGCCTTTTCCCACAAAAAGCTCAATTTCAAGTCTCTAAATAAGCATACTAGCCTCACATTATCTTGAAATTCCTGCAGTAGCTTCCTAACAAGACTCCCAGTTTTTTGTGTCCCTTATAGTAAATTCACAACAAAGGCTTTTTTAGCATGATTTTTGAAAATACTTTTTTCTTGAGGTAACATTGTTTTACAACACTGTTTTTTAGGTGTTGGAGGGTTATACTTTATCACATAAATGCAGTCATGTCACACCTACTACCACAGTGTAGATAGCATGGTGATTTTTAAAATAGGATGTAATCTAGTTACTCTCATGCTTAAAATTTCCCATTGTATTGAAGTTCACTTGTTTAGTATGTTGTGTTTGAGTTGACTTTCGCATATACACCTAAAACTCACTAAAATCAAGAGCTTCATCTTTTTGATGATCTCCTTCATCCATCATCCCCAATTTGCTTTCTTGTCAATTAGGTAGGAGTAGAATGGCTAGTTTTATATTAGGTGTATGTTTAACTGCTCAACTGTTTACCAAAATGTTTGTATCGTTTTTACATTCTCACTAGCAGATTATGACTTTCATATCCTTACCGAAGATTGGTATGGTCAGTGTTTTAATTTAGCAATTATAGTGCATCAGAACTTCTTGTTGTGGGTTGTTTTTTTTTGTTTCTTGTGTTTAAAGAAGGAAGGGAGAGGAAGAGGAAGCACTTATATTTGTTTTATTTTTTGTTGTCCTTCCTGCCTACCCCTACACCCCACCTCAGTTGTGAACCTGAATCCTTGAGCTTTACTTGATCCACACCCCAGCGCCCAGTTTAGCCTAAGTCTCATTGTGGTTTTAATTGGTATTTCCTTACTAATGCTGTTGAGCATCCTTTGACATCCCCTGTATTAACTTTGTCAGCCGAATCTCAGATTAGATTTTTTTGCCTATTTCATACCATGATGGAATAACAGAGGAAAGATAATTTATATTGATTGAAAGTAATGCATTTTCTGTCTTAAAACAAGGCACAGTATATTTTCTCTGTGTTTGTTACATTTCAGCATCATGCGTAATTAACAAACTGTTTTCCTACCATTTCTGGTTAAGGTAACAATTTAGTCCCTCCCAAGTTTCCAGATTGTGTGGAACTTTCATATGAGGTCTTTCTTACTCGACACTTAACAATGATACCATTTTCTAAATTGTGATAAAATACACATAGCAATATTTACTATTTTAAGTATATAATTCAGTGTTAATTACAGTCATATTGTGCAACCATCGTCAAAAATCTGATTCTAACCTATCTGGGATCTTTATAGTAAGAGCCCTTGCTTTTGAATTCTTTTAGCTAGTTGTCTTTGTTTTTCTGTTCTCAAGTATTTTATTGAATTATAGTGGGAACAAAATTCTGGATTCTTTGAACAGATAGGACAGATAGCTATGTTTTTAGTGACCCAATTGGCAACTTAAATGGACTAATGTTTGTAATAAATGTATAACACGGGAAAAGGGCTTTACTTCAAACTGCAGTATCAGTAATCAGTGGGGGATTCATTCTAAGCTCTGTACTCTGGTTTTATACATATATATGTCTATATATAGATGTATATATCACTATTTTTTAAAGGTGCAGTTCATAATAGTTAAGGTTTGTTTTTTTTTTTTTAAAGGAAAAATATAAGAATATAAGAATGAGTGAAGGTGCATAGGCAGCATTTATTTATTTAGTTGTTTATCTTGGTAGTTCCTCTAACTCTAGTTTGTGCAGTTGTGAACCTGATCATGTGGATTATGCCTCTTTTTGTGGGAGATTGTAGAGAGACATTTTTATGTGCAGCAGTACTTATTGAAAAGTTGTTGTGGTTTACATACAGTTGAGTGTTTCTGAAGGGTTAAACATACTGATATTTGTAATGTTGAGACAATTGTCTGCGAAAAGTTTCCTGTTAGGGGCTGCTTTTCAGTTTTTTTCCTGTTTTCCCCTTTGCTCCATCTACAAGTGAACTTCAGAAATCTCAAAAGAGGGAGAAAGTGGTACTTTTATTGATTTCATTGGTACAGACTATTGAAAGATGTTTGATTATTTCTTTATTCCCTGAGACTGAGAAAAGCCTTCAGGTCATAAATAATCTAAAGTTTAGCAGGCATCGATAGAGTTTTAGGCATTGGCTTAGTCTTTATAATAAATTTAGAAGAAAATCGTTAATTTAATATGAGTTTGGGTTTTATTTTTTTAAGATTTCAGAGAAATGTGGTTTTTTTTTAGGCTTAATGATAGTTTTTATTTTGTTTTGTTTTATAAAGAAGCTACAGGAAGGAATGAAGGTGAGCAGAAGCAGGCAGGCAGAAAGAGAGGAGGAAGAAGCACTTTCATTGTTCATCTTGGTTGTTCACCCCAGGCCCAGGGCAAGAATCCCGGTCCTTTGGATGTATGTGGATTGCACTCAGCTGAAGGCAGCTGACTATAAACTGCTTCTCCACCAGGGCACACACCTGCTGATAGTAATTTATATATAAAGGATGGAATGGTCAACAATACCACATTTATTTTTTGGTTAGAGCTAATGGATATTAGGACATGTGAAAGTCAGTGTTTAAGACTGTTTTATGGATTACCCAGAGTAATCGGTATAATTTAGCACTTATTTTAAAATAAATTTGATTCCGTTGTTTGACTTTTTTTAATTACCTTACTAAGACTAGACATATTTGTGTGTGCTGTTTCCACAAAGCCTCTTATTATTTTTGAAATAATTGTAGACTGCAGAGCCATCTCAAAAAAGTATAGATTGCACTTAAACTTCTTCAGTTTAATATTAACAATTTATACAACCGTAATGTAATTTCTAAAACTAGAAAATTAACATTGGTTTAGTATTACTAACTGATTTATAAGTTTCCCTTTTTTATTTCATTAAGTTGTGTGTTTACTCTGTTAATCTTTGATGGTTCTTAATTCCTGTTTAATATGAGTGACATTTTTGATGGGTTCTAGGAAGCTATTTTTGTAGAATGTATTTCAACATAAGTATCTTACTTTCTCATTAAACTGAGATTTCACATTTTTGGCAAAAATACCACCCAAATGATGTCTTCTTCAGTTCACAAAACCAGCAGGTATAGTAAGTTGTTGACTATGTTTTTATTGTTAGCCTTTTTCAGTCGGTTGTGGTGATATCGGCTAATTTTTTTTGAAAATTAGTATTTTTTATTCTGGAATCATAGAATGAGATTGTGCAGATAGCACATTTCTCTTGAAAGCTTTGCTCATTTGTTTTAACAGTTATTGGTGGATCTCATTTGCAACAGTATTGTACATTTTGCCTTATTTGAGACATTAGGATAAATAACCAGTTTTATCACAATTAATAAAAATTATTTTCACGTTTTAAGTGAAGGGGAACCATAGGGTAAAGGTGAACTTAACTTTAACTCATGAAGATAAATACATTGAGGTAATTTTACAAATAGGCATTTTGTTGTTGCCTTTATTTTGCTAATTTTTATGGGTGAATTTCTTAATAAATATCTTCTTAGTGAAAATTCGTATCCAGCATTGCATATTTTTGTTAAATGAACTTGAAACATATACAAGTACATAAACTTTAATTTGCATTTCCAAAGTTTAGATGGCTCTTCATAAATCGTTTAGTAGCCAAACCTAAATTAAACATATGAGGAGCTGCGAGCTGCCTTTTATATAATAATAACTAAAGTTTTTAATTTGGGATCCTGCTTCAGTCTCTTTGAGTGTTAATATAGGCACACCACGTTACATTTTTTTCTAAAAATTCTGTGGAGCATATTTCATCCAGTGGTTTTACATAAGGGGTCCTATAATGCTTTGCACATTCTGAATGATGTAAATTAAAATCAAAGACATAAAGGTTTAAAATTAAAGAACAGATTTGTATGTATGTGGTACACTAAAATGATATTTTTTGTTGATTTTTTTTTTTTTTAATTCCAACATTTGTAATAGAATTAGGGTGCATTAAAAGTGTTGAACAATTTTTTTTAATAGGAATAAAAAAATACGTTGTTGGCCTCATTATCAAGACGTCATCTGACCCAACTTGTGTAGAGGTAAGAGCTTTTTTGGATAGTATTGTAAGGGTATAAAATAATTTAAATATCAAACTTGCTATCATTTTTATCTGGAGGGATTACTTATGCTTGTATTCTTAAGATAATCTATTTTAATCCTTTAAACTTTTTTTTTTTCTTAGAAGGAAAAGGTGTATATCGGGAAATTAAATATGATTCTTGTTCAGGTAAGCTTTTATTAATTCAGTTTACCTAAGAATAATTAAATGTTTCAGTTAGGTTTAGCACTTGAACAACATACTTAAATCTACTTATCAAGTAACTAGATTAATATTGTATAAACATAATGATGGTAACCTTCACAATAAATACAATAGTGGACCTTTTTATCCTATAAAATACTGTACTTGAGTCAAAAAGTTTACTTTGCATAAACCCATTATTTCTGTATGGCTCCAATATGGATTGAACTCTAAAAATTTTCTCATTTGCTACTGTGCATATTTACTTTCCATGGCATCTATCTCAATCTTTTTTTTAAGAGAGGAGGAAGAAACATTTTTATTTATTAGTTAATTTTTTTGTTTTTTTCTCCAGCCTGGGTCCTTGGGCTTTATTAATAAGTCCATTAGGCTTTTGGGCAAAGATGACTACATTCCCAGTTATAATGCCTCCTTTCGACCAAATAGATATGTATAAATTCTACTATATTTTAAGAAGCCCAGGTTCCAACAAATAGAAAATACCTTTCTCTGTCCATTATCTTTTATCACTTAGTTATATCTTTGACTCTTCTAAAGAATTTACTCATATCTGTCCAGCAAATATTGCTATGTGTATGTAATGGAACCCTAGGCCGCTAGGATAATTGAGAGGAGTCACAGAACATGTGAGACAGAGGGTTTATATGTGTGTTGTACTTCAAACCCATTGTATTTTGTAGGGGTGGTACGTTTCTTGTCTTAATCATGAGAGCAAAAATGAAAAGAGGTTAACAGCTCCAGCTTTGAGTATTACACAATTTCTTTAAAAGTTTTGGTTTTTTTTTTTTTTTTTGCCTTTGGACCAGTGTGATGAAATTAACATTTCATATCTTCTTTTAGATACTGAAACAAGAATGGCCCAAACACTGGCCAACTTTTATCAGTGATATTGTTGGAGCAAGTAGAACCAGTGAGAGTCTCTGTCAGAATAATATGGTGATTCTTAAACTCTTGAGCGAAGAAGTATTTGATTTCTCTAGTGGACAGATAACTCAAGTGAAAGCTAAGCATTTAAAAGACAGGCAAGTGATTACTTTGTTTTAGAATTTTTAATTTCTTAAATGGTTTGAAGGAATTTAGAAGTAGGTTGTAAATTTTTTAAGGTACTGTTAATATGTTAAATTCTTTATAGTTTATCTGGAGTTTGGAAAAGTATTGTGTTATGGATAAGATGTATTTCCTCTATCACTACAAAATAACCTCATTTTATGCAAAATAAATACATGTTGAGTTCCCTGAAAACTCTTTGCCAGTCGACCTGTTTTATATGGTGATTGTTTCATTATAGTTTCCAAGGAAAAGACTTTGGCTTAATGTCATCTGAATTCTTTTTTTAAAGGTAACAGGCAGGACTGAAGGTGAGTAGTCAGGCATGAAGAGAGAGGAAGAGGCATTTTATTTGTAGTTTATCTTGGTTGTTACTTGCTAAATCACCAGGGCACACTCAGACTTTTATTTCTAAGACAATAATTTAAAAAAAAAACTGTAGTCAGTATGGCCTAACAATATTTTATCGTTATATCTTTTTTTGTATCAAGTATCTTCAGAATTTACATAATTTCCTCTGCTTTGGTGTTTAAGCACCTTTTAGGATTTGAAATATACTAAAGTATCTCGATTGAATTTATTCAGTCAAGTATCTTGATTGAAATTATTCAAATAGAATAAGGATGAAAGAAACACCAAACCTCCAGAAATAAATTAGGTGGTTTTCTGCATTCTTAGTTGGTATGTTTTAAGAGTGATGTAACACAGTCTTAACTTTTTCAATTGTTGAAAATTTTAAGTGTTTATTGTACAGATAATTGTATTTATTTTTATCTGTCTAAACATGATCACTTTATTTCTTTTCAGCATGTGCAATGAATTCTCACAAATATTTCAGCTCTGTCAGTTTGTGATGGTAAGTGCTTTTAATTTTATTTTATTAAATAACACTAATTATAGGAAGATAATTATTCTAGGTTTGATTTGTTACAGGAAAATTCCCAAAATGCTCCACTTGTACATGCAACTTTGGAAACACTTCTCAGATTTCTTAACTGGATTCCACTGGGATATATCTTTGAAACCAAGTTAATCAGTACGTTAATTTATAAGGTATAGTAAATACATTATAGTTATATTTATCACTGGAGAGTGACATACTTTTTTTCATTTGTGATGCTTTTTCATGCCAACCTTGTTTTTAAAATGAGGAAACTAAGGAAAATATTTCTATAGTTTCAACTAGTGCTTGTATGAAATACTTTAAAATTTTATGATTTTGTACTATTTAGCACCTAGCCTCACGAATTCTGTGTGTACAACTGTTAGATTTGTTTTGATTTTAGTTGATTATGTAGTTCACAGTAAGGCAAATTAAGGGATATTTCTACAAAATTGAAAATCCTTTTTTCCAAATATTAAAGCAGATGTGTAATGCTTCTACATAAAGTCATGATAGTAGACTATAGCTTACATTTGGGGCTTTGTAGCTCATTTGATAAGGTAATATTTGAATATGAATATATAATAGCTTTTTTATATTAATAGTTTATGTGTTTACTGTTGTCAACACTATTGCATGTCGATGTAGAACACTTATGCACATGTTCAAATATTTTATATAAATGTTTATACATATGATTAAGGCTAATAAATACCTATTTTTTGGACTTTGGATGTTTACCAAAATACCATCCACAGATGGTATAGACATTTTTATACTACCTCAGTAATAGAATATGAAAGACAGTTTTCTCATACCTTCATATATTGCCCATCTACCTAAAATCCTAAGCAGTTAATAAATCTTGGTTCTTTTTAGATTACAAAGAAAATTATGTCCTTAAAAGTCATAATGGGTCCTGGGAGAGGCTCTACACACCTTTTCTGAGTACAAATCAAAAAAAAGCACAGTTGGCTCCTTAAAGAAAACATTTACTGTCTGTTGGGTAGATTGTGAAAATTTCTTTAAAAAACTAATGTGCAAAATAAAAATTATAAAAAGTTCTAAGTCATTTAATTTTTTCTTTCTCTCTTTTTCTTTATAATTAGTTTCTGAATGTTCCAATGTTTCGGAATGTCTCTCTGAAGTGCCTCACTGAGATTGCTGGTGTGAGTGTAAGCCAATATGAAGAACAATTTGTAACGCTATTTACACTGACAATGATGCAGCTAAAACAGGTAATGCAACACTGACCAGGTAACGTTAGTGCCTTAGAAAATGTTGAATTACAGTTGAATCATTTTAGCACAAAGTGTAATGAATCACCCATAATGTGATTATTTGTTGATTGCATAAAATAACTAGAATATTTTGAATATTAGTGATAGAACCTTGGGATTTAAATGCTCTTTGTTCTTGATTTTAAAACAGACTAACGGTTTCTACTTAAATTTGCAGATGCTTCCTTTAAATACCAATATTCGACTTGCATACTCGAATGGAAAAGATGATGAACAGAACTTTATTCAAAATCTCAGTTTGTTTCTCTGCACCTTTCTTAAGGAACATGGTCAACTTATAGAAAAAAGATTGAATCTCAGGGAAACACTCATGGAGGTAGGCTTTGTGGAGTCTGACTTCTGAAATTCTTGTCTACCTAATAAAAACTCATAAATAGTGTGCATCTAGAGAGATGTATCTTTTGAAATATATTTTACCTGTTACTGGTTGTGTGCATTATAAATGTGTTGTCATTTCTGAAATATGGTTACAGACCGAGTTTATGGATTTTGTTTTTTATATAATGTTAGCCAATAATTTATAATCAAAACTAAATCCGTAGGGGATATTTGCGTGTCATTTAAGGAAAAAAAAAAATCCAAAGACCTGTTTAAAACTTGAATTGTAATTCGCAGAACATAAAACTACTCCATTTTAAAATGTAGGATTCGGGGGTATTAATATAAGGTCTTTGCTATTGATTCCTTTGATTTACTATGTTTTCAAAGTATATTCTTGTTATGGCACCCAACAGTACTTCATCCTTTTCATGCCTAAATATTTCATTCCATGAATATAGTTAAGATGCATGACAGTGGTGATACATTCTGAGAAATGTGCCATTAGGTGAATTTGTTGTGTATGCATCATGATTGTATATTTAAGCCTAGATAGTATAGACTACTATACATCTAGGTTTTATATATAGGGACACTACTGTATATTTTTTCTGTCTCTGACCAAAACAAAGTTATGCTAAGTGACTTAAAGTTTGTATTGACCAACATCTATATAGGATCTTGAAGTGTTTTAGGACATGTCAAGAAAAACAACAGAAAACAACCAAAGAACACAATTTACTTCTAGAGGATTTCTACAGTCTTCTAAGTGAATACTGTAACTTCAGAGTTGTGCAAAATAAAACAGGAGTTTTTATTTCCTGCCTAATATAACAAGTAGAAAGCAGTTTGAGGTTGGTTAATGTCTAAGGATTAATTTAATAGGTTTGGTCTTCTGTGTAGGCCCTTCATTATATGTTGTTGGTATCAGAGGTGGAAGAAACAGAAATCTTTAAGATTTGTCTCGAGTACTGGAATCATTTGGCAGCTGAACTCTATAGAGAAAGCCCATTCTCTACATCTGCCTCTCCATTGCTGTCTGGAAGTCAGCATTTTGATGTTCCTCCCAGAAGACAGCTGTATTTGCCGGTGCTATCCAAGGTAACAAAGTGGGTGGTTGAGTGCTCTTCCTGTTGTTTACTGTGATTTTGAGACTAAATGCAATATTGGCTTTTACTTTTTTGCTAATCTAACAACTCTATACATATTGAAAAGTAGAGCATGAAAGGAATTAATTTAATACTATGGTTCTCAGAAGTGATCCTCATAAAAGTAGCACCAGCATCACCTGTGAGTTTGTTAGAAATGGAAATGAAAGAAGAGTCACACACCACTCTGTATAAACTATAGGGCACAGTTCATACAGCCAGCCCAAGGACCCTGTTTGGCCTGTGGCCCAGTGAACAACTAAAAAAAATGAACAACTAGATAAATAAAGTGCTTCCTCCTCCTCTCTCTGCCTGTCTGCCTACATTCCTACCTGCCTTCCTTCCTCTTAAAAAAAAAAGAAAAAACCCACCAGGTAGACTAGTGTTTGGCCAGTAGTCTAATGCCCTTCTCCCACTACCTTGTTTAACTCCTCTTATTCCTTCCCACCTATTCCTCTCTTTTTGTTTTTTTGTAGGAAATATTTAGTATGTGGTATTATATGCATGTCTTTACTTTTTGTTACTTGATGTGGCTGGTTACCAAATATCTAAATATTTGTTATTGATATATTGCTGAATAGGTCCGTTTATTGATGGTTAGTCGTATGGCTAAACCAGAGGAAGTACTGGTTGTTGAAAATGATCAGGGAGAAGTGGTGAGGGAATTCATGAAGGATACAGATTCCATAAATTTGTATAAGAATATGAGAGAAACATTAGGTAAGTTAATAAAATATCTTTAATATTAACTGACTGTTTTATCTTTGTGATTCTGTTCTTGAGGTGGAAATACTTTTGAAATAAGTACAGTTAGTTTTTGAATCTTTAATAGCTGGTTTGTTGATGTACAGTTCCTCCTTAGTAAAAATACTTTTGCTCATTAAGTATTTGAACTTTTTCCTTCCTTTATAGTTTATCTTACGCATCTGGATTATGTAGATACTGAAAGAATAATGACTGAGAAGCTTCACAATCAAGTGAATGGAACAGAGTGGTCATGGAAAAACCTGAACACATTGTGTTGGGCAATAGGCTCCATTAGTGGGGCGATGCATGAAGAGGATGAAAAGCGGTTTCTTGTTACTGTTATAAAGGTATACAAGTAATAGTATGAGTTGGAGCTACTGAATATATATTTTGTTACTACAAATGAAATTCATTGTTATTTTACAGGATCTGTTAGGATTATGTGAACAGAAAAGAGGCAAAGATAATAAAGCTATTATCGCATCAAATATCATGTACATAGTAGGTCAATATCCAAGATTTTTGAGAGCTCACTGGAAATTTTTGAAGACTGTAGTTAACAAGCTTTTTGAATTTATGCATGGTAAATCCTCTTTATTTGACATTTATTTTTATTGAACAAAAATAGCAAAGATTTTTTAGAGAAAATTTTGACTAATGTTTTTCTTTTGTTAGAGACACATGATGGAGTCCAGGACATGGCTTGTGATACTTTCATTAAAATAGCTCAAAAATGCCGTAGGCATTTTGTTCAGGTTCAGGTTGGAGAAGTAATGCCATTTATTGATGAGATTTTGAGCAACATTAACACTATAATTTGCGATCTTCAGCCTCAACAGGTACGAAAAACACTAAGCATTCTTCATAGAAAGTAACACTAATCAAAATTCGTTTATGATAATAGAAAGCGCCATTATTAAATTCAGTTCAGGTGTCTCTGGTTTTGTAGTGAGGCAGAAATTCAATCAGGTGTTAGGCTTTCTTTTTTTTTTTTAATCTCTTCTAACACCTGAACAAAATTAGTTTTGGTACTTACATGACTTGTATGTTGTTTTCTTTATCATGGTGCAAAAAAGTAAAATAGTATGCCTTTCAAAATAGGTCCATACATTTTATGAAGCCGTGGGATACATGATTGGTGCACAAACAGACCAAACAGTACAAGAACAATTGATAGAAAGATACATGCTACTCCCTAATCAAGTTTGGGATAGCATAATCCAGCAGGCAACCAAAGTAAGTTTCATTACTTTTTCTTAAATTTAAGAAGGTAGTATTATTTACAGAAATAATGGCTTTAGTTCCTTTTCATTTATATCTGATTCATAATTGCTTTTATGATATGTTTAGTTAAATTTGGGGCTTTTTTCCTTCATAGAATGTGGATATACTTAAAGATCCTGAAACAGTCAAGCAGCTTGGTAGTATATTGAAAACAAATGTAAGAGCCTGCAAAGCTGTTGGACATCCCTTTGTAATTCAACTTGGAAGAATTTATTTAGATATGCTTAATGTATACAAGTGCCTCAGTGAAAATATTTCTGCAGCTATTCAAGCTAATGGTAAGTGATACAGAATTTTTATAGAACGGTATAATTACTGCCTTAGTGTAAGCATTTAGCTTTTTCCTAGATTTAAATTTAACCCTCCCATGTTCAGATGACCCTAGGTGTTTTGAACCAGTTGTATGTTCCTCTGTTCTTAGAAAATTAGTCGTAGGGCTTCATTTCACAATAAATTCTTTTTAATGGTAAAAAAGAATTAGTATCTGAGCACATGTTGACTAAGCAGTGTGTACTTTTTGTTGTCAAGTTGGATGGATACTACTTTGTTGTGTTTTTTAGGTGAGATGGTTACAAAACAACCTTTGATTAGAAGTATGCGAACAGTAAAAAGGGAAACTTTAAAGTTAATATCTGGTTGGGTGAGCCGATCCAGTGATCCGCAGATGGTAAGTGATAGGTACTGTGCATTTTAAGTTGATGCTGCTTTCTCCTGAAATACAGTACCTTAAACCAACAGATCATCTTCAAAGAAATTTGCTGTTACTGGAGAGTGAGGTGTGGCTATGTAAAAAGATAATTACAAAGATTGGGTCATTCTTATTTTTCCATGGATAGTCATTCTTTTGAGATTTCAGATGAAATTTTGTGTTCATGATTTTGAGCAATTTACAAAGCACTCACTAATAGCTCTCAGTAAGCCTTTTTGTTCTTTTAATCTGAAATCATTTCAAAAAAATGAAAATGGTTTTCTGAAACTAAAGTAACTACACATGTCTCAACTTGGAAAAGTAAATATTATTTTTAGTTATTGTTATTATATAGTAGTATGTAATATCAATTCATTTTCTTGAGTCTTAAAACATTTTAAAACCCTATTCTGTTACTACTACTATGAAATAGTGGTTAACAAGTATGCTGTTTATTTTCATAATTTTGAAATTTCAATATTACTTGACTAGGAAATACTTTTTATAGGAAACTTGTTCAGAAACAATTGTCAAATTCTTAATGTATCTAAAATTTTAAAAGGTTCTGAGTGTTATAAGATCAGAATTATGGATATATAAGGAAGAATTAAAGGAATTATAAAGTTCATATTTTATAATAGCTTGGAAAAATCTCAGGAATATCAGTGTCGTAATATTGTGTTGGGGTCATACTGTGTTAGGGTTTGTGGTATCGAATTCATTGAGGTCCAGTTTGTAGGGAAAGAATTATTTCAATATTAAGAGTTGAAATGAAGAGCCAGTGGGGAATTGAAAGAATTTTGTACTTCAAGTCTTAACAGACCTGTTTTGTGTAGAAATCTTCAGATAAAGGAGACAGAGGTTGTATTATTGTATAGAACCTATTTAATTTAAGGGGGCATAGAAGTCGTCACCTTAATATGACTATTGAGAATCATGGAATATCTCCAATACCATGCTATTTCTGCGGAGTTCCATTTCTTACTCTTTACCAGTTATTTATATACTTACCATTAAATGTTAAAATTATCATTGAATAAATATCTATTTTTGGTTAAATGAGTACCTTATTTCTTAGAGATATTAATCCACTGAAGAAACAGATAATCTTGGTTAAGAGTATATTTCTTTCCCACATAAACTGTGCCCCTAGAATTTTGATCCTGCTGTGGTCACACAAGAGCCAGTCATTTGATTTTGGGCTTCGGTTTTCTTCTTATAATTATAGATTTGAACTACGCTGTATCCATGACCCTTCTACCAAATTGCGGTTTCTTAGGTTTTGATTATAAAATGTTTTAATGTACAAAAATTTGTTTAAAACACAGGATTTTTCCAGTTTACAGCCCATGATCAACTTAAGACTTATAGTAAGTGCCTAGATTAAAATTTGAAAGTGTTTTCTTAACAGGTAGCTGAAAATTTTGTTCCTCCTCTGTTGGATGCAGTTCTCATTGATTATCAGAGAAATGTCCCAGCTGCTAGAGAACCAGAAGTGCTTAGTACTATGGCTATTATTGTCAACAAGTTAGGAGGACATATAACAGCTGAAATACCTCAGATTTTTGATGCTGTTTTTGAATGCACATTGAATATGATAAATAAGGTATGTGATTTAATTTATATAATGGGAAATTCTGCAGTATATCCTTAAAATTCATGAAAAATTATATATTCATACATTTTACATGTTACCTAAGTTTTAAACTCTTAGAGTTAAATATTTAAAATCTTTAGATCAGGGAAATACTATGTTACTTTATTGCTACTCCAAATTTTATTTTTGTTGTTCTTTTAAGGAAAGGTGCAGGCAGGAATGAAGGCAGTAGACAGAAAGGAGGAAGAAGTATCTTTATTTTTTTATTAAGTTGTTTACACTGGTTATTTTCTCCCAGACTTAGCACTGGAACCCAAGAGTATGTGGCAGTTGACCAAACAGCCACACCACCAGGGTGCACTGGCCCAGAAATCTTAATACCAAAAAAAAAGGAGCAAATTTGATATTGTAACATTTATTTGAATAACAAGAACTTGCTGCACTTTGGGCATTTTAAGGGTTTTAGTTGTATTAATTTAAATAAATGATAAACAAGCACACATTGTACAGTTAGAAAAGTACTAGCAATGGAGAAAATAGAGCAAAAGGAAAATGGCTAACTTTTTTCTAATCTGCTTTTCCTGGTCTCACAGTTATTAGAAAATTTATGCAGGTTTTGATGGATTCTCTTTATAATGTGACTATATGTTCCATTATAAGGTAGTTTCATCTTCTGTGAGAAGTTTATGATTGTTTAATTTTTTGCGGTTTTCTTTCATGAGGCCATGCATCTATGGTGCCTTCTAACAATTCCAAATATTTATAGAAAATTTGGATTTACCCTGTCCAATTTATAAAGTACTGAGGATTTATTTTGTTCCCAATGTTTATTTTTAGGACTTTGAAGAATATCCAGAACACAGAACAAACTTTTTCTTGCTACTTCAAGCTGTCAATTCTCATTGTTTCCCAGCATTCCTGGCTATTCCACCTGCACAATTTAAACTTGTTTTGGATTCCATTATTTGGGCTTTTAAACATACCATGAGGAATGTCGCAGATACAGGTACATATGTACATACATACATATACAGAGAAAGAGAGAAATGATACCCTTTTACTCATTTGCCTACCAATCCAGATATTGTGAACAGATACTTACAGATATTTAATTGCAGACAAATACCACTTCACTGGGTTGTTAGAGATAAGTACAGTTTAATCATCTGTTCCAGTATGAATCCATAGGACAAGGGTTATAGGGAGATGGGAATAAAATTCAAGTTATGGGAGAACATCATTTGTCTATATCCTCACCGTTATGTGTTTTCTTTTCCCCATCTGTTTTTCCTCTCTGGCACGAAGGATCATCTAATAGTACAAGAGAACATTTTCTGACTGGAGGGTTTTTTTATTTGTTTTTGAAGAGTAATTTGTTAAGGATCTCTACCTAGCTGTGTTGTTTTGGGAGTGGATATAGAGGAAATCAATTCACTCTTCTGAAATAGTGGCAAGATGATAGTGTTTATTACTTAAACTATAGCCTGTAAGTAAGTAGACATGATTCTTGTTGAACTATATTATGAGGATCATTTAAGCAAATAGTTAACAAATAAGAGTGTGCCTATGAATCAGAATAGTTTAATAGCTAAATATTGTCATGAGTATCAGGCTGTAATAAACTTTCTGTTGTGTTTATTTTAGGCTTACAGATACTCTTTACACTCTTACAAAATGTTGCACAAGAAGAAGCTGCAGCTCAGAGTTTCTATCAAACTTATTTTTGTGATATTCTTCAGCATATCTTTTCTGTTGTGACAGACACCTCACATACTGCTGGTAAGAATTTAAAACTAACAGTATAGTAATAATCAATTTATGTGTGTGAACTTATACAATGTTATTTATCAATTATTAGTAACGCTGGGGAAATGATTTTTTTAATATATGTAAGTTAGATGACCAAATACATTTTAAATATAAAGATGTAAATAATAATCACAAATACTGATCTTTAAAAAGAAATGAATTTAAAGCCATAAAATTGTTAAGTATTCTATTTATTACTATATCTTGGAATTAATAATGTTCTTCTTATCAACAGGTTTAACAATGCATGCGTCAATACTTGCATATATGTTTAATTTGGTTGAAGAAGGAAAAATAAGTACACCATTAAATCCTGGAAACCCAGTTAACAACCAAATGTTTATTCAGGAATATGTGGCTAATCTCCTTAAGTCTGCATTTCCTCATCTACAAGAGTAAATATACCTTTTGATAAAATTAATATTTTTCAGTTTAAAAAAAATCATTATTTAATTATTGTGTTTTGATTTGCAGTGCTCAAGTAAAGCTCTTTGTGACGGGGCTTTTCAGCTTAAATCAAGATATTCCTGCTTTCAAGGAACATCTTAGAGATTTTCTAGTACAAATAAAGGTATGTGTTTTATTTATAGTTGGAGAAATACTAAGCTTTTGGCTGGCTTGGTTTTTTTTAACTTGGGAAAATACATTAATCACAGGCAAGCATAGAACATTAAATAACATATTTAAAATAGAGTGTAAGAGTTTGGGGAGTTAAGACCAACAACATCAAAAATTACCAATGACGGGTGCACCCTGGTGGTTCTCTTGGCTGAAACAACTAGAGGGTTAACCATGTAAAGCCCAAGGATTCAGGTTCAGACCCCAGGCAGGTATGGATGGAGACCAGAATAAACAACCCGATTAATTAAAATCCCATGTCTGCTTTTCTCTCAAAAAAGGGGAGGGAGCTAGTTCTCCCTGGCAGAGTAGCCATTAGGTCATTCACCTCAGAAGGACACAGGCCACCTATCCCTGGTTTGCACCATGGGTGTGAACAACTAAATGGAAATAAAATGCTTCCTTTCTTCCTCCTCTCCCTGCCTGTACCTTTCCTTTAAAGAGAGGGGGTTGTCAGTGGGGGAGAGTGCTAAATGTGATTTAGTGGTGACATATAACCACTTTATTTATGATATAAAATGGTGGCTTTCTATTCATTTTTTTGTTTTTTAAGCAAAGGAGTTGGCAGGAAAAGATGAAGAAGAAACATTTTTTAATTTTTCATTGAGTTGCTCACATTGGTTTTTTTCTCCCAGCGCCCAGTCTTGAACCTAGGACCTTGGGATGTATATGTAACTGCTCTCAGGGTGTGCTTAGACAGACCACCAGGGTGTATGCTATAAAGTGTATTTTATATATGGCATCACATAGTTACTTTTTCTCTTTCCTTGTCTAATACCTTTGGTTTTTAAAATTAAGCTGCATATTCTATCCATAATTTAACAGACTATCAGTTGACATAATTTATGTTCCTTCTGTAAATAAGGAGATGGTTTTCTACATTGTGTTTTTTCAAAGGCATGTCATTTTACAAAATTGAAGTTTATTGTGTTGACATTTCACAGGAGTTTGCAGGTGAAGATACATCTGATCTGTTTTTGGAAGAAAGAGAAACAGCTCTTCGACAGGCTCAGGAAGAGAAACATAAACTTCAAATATCTGTCCCTGGCATCCTTAATCCACATGAAATTCCAGAAGAAATGTGTGATTAAAATTAGAAGTCATGCTGTTTTGTTTTGTTTTGTTTTCGTTTCTCTGCAATTCTTGTTAGCAGAAGAAAACAGCATCTGGATATTTGTCGACCAAAATGATGCCAATTTGTAAATTAAAATGTCACCTAGTGGCCCTTTTTCTTATGTGTTTTTTGTATAAGAAATTTTCTGTGAAATATCCTTCCATTGTTTAAGCTTTTGTTTTGGTCATCTTTAGTTTGCATGAAGTTGAAAATTAAGGCATTTTTTAAAATTCTACTTCATGCCCATTTTGTGGCTGGGATGGGGGGAGGAGTCAAATTAGATTTGAACATATACTTGTAAATTCTAATGCAAAATGATTCAATTTTCCTGTAAACCATACCACTTTTTAATTAGGGAACATTTTCTTTCTAGCCTGTATTTCAGTCTAGAAGAAAAGATAATGAGTAAAACAAATTGCGTTGTTAAAAGGGTTATAGTGCTGCATTGTCTGAAATTCGCACCTCTTGGACTGAGTGGTTTGTCTAGACTACATGTATTACAAGTCTGTATGACAAGTTTGCAGCAAGATCATGTGCATATCATCCCATTGTAAAGTGACTTCAGAAAATATGGGAACACAGTTATTTTTACACAGTTCTTTTTGTTTTTTGTGTGTGTGTGCTGTCGCTTGTCGACAACAGCTTTTTGTTTTCCTCAATGAGGAGTGTTGCTCATTTGTGAGCCTTCATTAACTCAAAGTGAAATGGTTAAAAATATTTATCCTGTTAGAATAGGCTGCATCTTTTTAACAACTCATTAAAAAACAACAAAACTCTGGCTTTTGAGATGACTTATACTAATTTACATTGTTTACCAAGCTGTAGTGCATTAAGAACACTACTTAAAAAAGCAAAATAAACTTGGTTTACATTTATTTTCCCTTTATTGGCTCAAAATTATTCCTATATTAATGAAGTGTTATTTGTGTATAAGTATTAGATAACATTTTAAAGTGAAGTTTGACACCTGTTAATTTACAATTTCTAAGATTACTGGGGGGAGCCTGGCAGTAAAAGGAACGTGCTCCTGAGAGTGCTTAACTCCTGTGACTCGTTTTACCTGTTTTGGGGATTAAAGAGCCAAAAGGTCAGCCTTGCAACCCATGTGTGAGAATCTACCATAGATATCCTTGATTATGTTCTTGTAACCTTAAAAGTTGCCTTATTTAAACATTTTAAGAATGTTGAGAGGAAGGAGAAATACTAGAGGTCCTATAAATATATAAAGGTATAGTTAAGGGGATAGAAAAAGGAAACCAGCTTGGTTAACCTGTTTTCTAAGGAAAAATTTACCATTTTATAAATCTAAACTAAAACCTAAGCACTTGACATGCCTCATGTTTATAGAGAATTAGCAATTATATAGAATTCATAATTTTACAGCTTTTTTGTTTTACAAAACGGCCACTTTCAATAGATTTAAAATGCCGCATAATGTGTATTTTCTAGAACTACAAATGGTAAAACAAAAATTTTAATACATTTCAAGAGGGATTCGGAAAATTTTTAAAGGTTTAATTAACTGTGCTAAAACGTTTAATTCAGGTTATTGGTGTCAGCCTAAAAATAGCTTTTAAGAGGGTTTTTTAATCAGCCAAGGTTTTAGGTCCAGATAATTTTGTTGTATTTAAATTAGCTATAAAGTCAACATTGTTAATTTTTTAGAATAACCATTTCCAAGGCTAAGTTCAGTTTCTTATCTTGCAGCCCCACTACCTATCTCTAGTATGTACACTTGGTAAGTTTTAGATGTTGCAAGAAAAGCCGTGGCTTGGGAACCAAAGTAGTCGATTTTGAATTTAAAATTATTGGCAACTGGATATTCAGTGCCAAAAGCAAATTTATATTTTTAAAAGGTAAATATATAGGCTAAAAAACCATTTCTTTGGAGTTTATAATCTTAATACATTTAAAGGAAATCATAAAAATCTTGAACTAGAAACAGAATAAACTAGATCTTATCAGAGGTATATTTTGTTCCATTGTTTGATCGTTACATAAAGATTGTTTTATGAGAGTATGAGTAGATTTCACATGTTCATCTATAAACCTAATCTTAGTGTTGTACATTTGTTACCTCAGTTGCTGTTTTAAAGTGTTCCAGAGGATGCTTGGGCACCAAAATAGAATGTTCTGTGTGTTAAAGAGGGCATGAAGAGGCAGCAACATAAGCATTTTAAGGGTAAATGTAATCTTTGAGGGGAGGTGATAGCAGATAGCACAATATCAAGGTTCTTGCAAAGTGGCAACCAAAAAAAAATTGAGACCTAAGCTAGGGAGCTACCCATAAACTATAATGCAAAGAATTATCTACCAATAGCCAAGCAATGCAAGTTAATTCATGAGAAATTGGTTAAGTGAAAGATGTAAGAAATTTCAAAAAGGCTATAGTAACCAATTGATGCATTATATAGGACTATCATATATTGTAAATAGTTGTTACTGTTTTCTCATTCTTGGCAGTACATAAAATAATGTACATCTTGTGATTGATCCTAGATTTGAAATAAAATAGCAAGTTCAGTCTATAGGCTGTCTTTACCCTACTTTCAGTCTAATCTACTTTGGTAGGTTTACTTAAGATGGGGCATTTCATGGTTTGATGCCAACTGAGATAGGCAAGGATGAAGTTTGGAAAAAGTTTTGCAATACTGAGGAACTAATTGGTTTGATTTCTGGCATATGTATTGAATTTTCCTCCAAAATTATTAGAATTCCCTAATGTAAGACTAGGGAAAATAGGTTCACAAAAATTGCTGGTCATAAGATAAACTGGTTTGATACTGTGGTTAGAAACTGAAAAAAAGACTGGGGAAAAAAAAAAAAATCATTGTTTCATCTGCCCTGGAAATGACCCACCCTCTACCCTTGGCACAGTGTACTATCTTCCACCCTTATTTTCACTTTGCCAGTTTGTCCTTGCTTTCCTTGTACTTTGCCACTTTGTCCTCACATTGACCACAATTATTAAAGTCACTTTTTGTGTCTATTTTAACATACATAGTTATATTCTTTATCATTCATTATTCATATTGGCAAAAACACTTCCCACTGATGGTGACTACTTTTACTTCAGACCCCACTCACTTTATTTAAAATTTCTAGGGGCCTGAACTAGTTTATAAGGTGATCATATTTAAGAAAACTTTTTTAAAACATGTTTTAAGGTGGTTTTGGTTACGTGTAACAGCAGTAACTAATTTATCTTGTGCGCATGTCAGTGAAGTTCAGAAATGGTCAATACACAATTTGTGAAGTGCACCTTCATGATAACACTAGGGTTCTGGCAGTTTAGGAACTTTTTCTTTCCCAGCAACTGGATTATATCAACATCAAAATTGGCTGTAGGAATTTTAACTTAAATCTACATTCTAGACAGCAGGGAGGAAGCAAGCTTGCAAATCTTAAGTCTCAGAAACAATACAAGCACAACTTGATAGCCCTATTTAACAAGGTGAAGTCTTTTTTTTTTTTTAAAGGAAAAGGCAGAAATGAAGGCCAGTAGGTACACAGGCAGGAAGAAAGGAGGAACAAGCATTTTATTTAGTTGCTAATACTGATTGTTTCCACCCTGGACCTGGGATGTGACCCTGCACTGCTTCAGAGGCGACTGACCTAACTAACTGCTAATCCTTCGGGGCACACCACAAGCTGAGATCTTAAAGATTAAAAAGGCAAGACAGTTAACCCCAAGGTAAAAAGAAAACAAAATTTCCCTAAAACATTGCAAGTACTAATACAAATGGCAGCACTCCTATAGCAATGGCAGCTGTATTTGTCATTCGTTGTCCACAAAGGAAAAAAAAAATTGATACGGGTTGTCAGATAAAACCGTTTACTCATCTTTGTATTGTGTCAATAAGTAAAAAGTAATAGATATTCATACTTTACAAACAAAAACACTAAAGGAGAGAAAAGTTAGGAGTTGAGGCCAAGTCTAAACTGGGATCCCACTTCCACCCTGCTGTGACTCATCTGGCTAGGTTTAGGTAAAGTTTCAAGGCTGGAGAGGGCACAACTCTGGCTAGCCAGATGCAGGTCATGTACAGTCCAAGGATCTGTGAGACCCACCCAAACCAGGGGAAGGAGAAACAAAACACACAAAAGAATTGGGTAATCTAAAATTCCAGACTCCTTTCCTTCAGCCACTCCTAAATGGCCTGCTGCCTAGATAGAACCCACTGCTTTCTCCACTGTTAGAGCACCTGAGGAAATTATATCTTTTTTCTCCAAAGCTTGCTAACGAGACTAGACCTTTTTTTCCTCCCTTCTCACAGTCTCAGATCTTAAACGCAAGTCCTTGAGCTTTATGTGGCCCGCACTTCAGCTGCTGAATCGGGTATGCTAAAGTAGGCCTTTTCTTTCCTGACATCAAAATATTTGTTCCATTTTCAAAGATCTTCCTTTGTCTCACCATATGAGTATTTTGGAATGGTCACCATTTTACTTAATTTATGAAATTCCTCCTGTTAGAACAAGACCAGAGTCTGTTTTTTTGTACTTCAGTAAGACATGCATAAAGGTCCAGTCTGAACATTAATTCTCTGTACTTGCTACCCTAGCTCAAGTCCTTGACCCAGAATGTCCTTTCTCTACAACTTCAACAGGAAAAGAAGCTCTAGGCCTTCTGCACCTGGGTTTCGATGAGATCACACACTCAGAGCGAGGTTAGACATTTCAAAATGCCCAAGCAGGTAAGAACAAACTATTTTTAAGTATGTTTTACGTTTCTGTGATTCATCCAGCTCTTAGACACAAAAAGAAGTGGTGTATTTTTTGTTTTCCAGACTGTGGTTCACAGTGTCATTCCTAAATTCACTTAAATTTTGAATGGGTCTTCATCTTTATCCAGGGACATTTGAACAGTTAGCAATGTTCTGAGCTTTGAAGTTGGCCTACTTGCCGGGTTAGGTTGCCTTAAGCATTACAAATAGTGTTGTGGGTTTTTTTTTTAAACTCAATGCAGAAATAATTAGCCACTTACTAGCCTGTAAGAAGAAAATGTTCTGCTTCTGATGGTGTTTACAACTAGTTCATGAATGAGCTGTCAAGAGGTTACAATGTTAACAATAGAAGAGACCATATAAAAACATTCATGCGTACATAGCCACAAAAATAAATTATTGTGACAGACTTTAGTGCTGATTGCTCCCCCAGGATACTTTTTTTTTTATCAGTAATCTATGTTCAACAGACACTGTTCAGTGCCTTCTCCATAATACTTACACATTTTGTACTCCATAGAGTTTTAGTTAACATGTTATATTTCTTGTGCTGTACTAATTTCACATGTGTACCATTATAAATCAACATCTATGTATACTACATTAATTTCAGTAAAAATCCATATCTATTCTTCAACATAGAATTGATCCCTTTTATGCATTTACCCACCCCCTGTCTCTCTTGCTTTGTTTCTTAAGTTAAAACTGTTTGCTAACAGTTGAGGTAAAGAAGAAAGGGCTCTCTTAGAGTCTGTTTTACCACAGGGTTCATTTTAACTCAATAATTCAAGCTCTAACCCTAGAACTTGTATTAATCTAAAACAAATTTTATTTATATAATTGCATGATGCTTTTCCTGTATCTTGTGCAGAAAAAGGTGTTAATTCATAAATTGCATCAGTGAATATTTGCCTAAATTGTAAATTAACTCACTAGTTTGAAGTTGTGTTTGCCTCCCTTTTTTAGCTTTTCAAAGCAATATATACTCAGGGCCATCTGTTGCAGTTTCATTAATGAATTTCCTAGAATCATGGAATCATAATTTTTGAATACCTACCGAATAACTTAATAGATGTGCAGTCACAAACCTCAGGAAAGTTTCATAGACTTTAATATGCCTGAATATGCTTTAAGTTTCTCACCCTGCCTTTGTTAAATAAATTTGAGAATGTCTGGATTGTCAGTCATTTCACTCCATCAAGGTGACTAGTTTGAGAATACCTTTGGGGCATGTCCTGGTGGAGTAATGGTTAGGTCAATGGCCTCTGAAGGAGCACAGGCCTTATACCCCTAGGTTTGAGTACCAGGTGGGGGGTGTAGGAGGGGACAACCACTGTGAACAATTACATAAAAATAAAATAGTGCTTCTTCCTCCTCTCTTTTCCTGTCTGCCTTCTTACTCGCCTTTATTCCTGCTGTACCTTTCCTTAAAAAAAAATCTTTGGGAATTTTGGAGATAATAACTTCATAATAATCTTGTAAAGCATGTATTCTAACAGCATAGTTCAACTGTGATTCTAAAGCTAAAAAGCCATGAGATAAATTTGAAAAATTCAATTTTTCCTCAATCTTCATTGTGTTGCCTTGGGCAGGAATGATGCAGGCAGGCAGGCAGGCAGGCAGGCAGGCAGGAAAAGAGATGAGGAAGATGCATTTTTAATTTTTAATTTTATTTAGTTGTTCACACTGGTTGTTCTCCCCACCACTCCCCCCATAGATCAATGACCTTTGTCCTTTGGAGGCTATTGATCTAATCACTATTCCACCAAGGTGTGCCACATTTTCAAATTTATATCTGTGTAGACTACTTTTTTTGTTTCCCAGATGCATAAACCTTAATATCTTAAGCTCTGTCTTACAGACACTGACCTTTGCCCACTGGTGATATTTTGATGTATGAGAAATATTTACTTTGGTCATTCAGATGACCAAAATATATTTCTCATTACCTATCTCTACCCACACAGTTCTGACTTAAAACTTGCCAAAAGTCTTGGGTTTTCAAAGAGTTGAAGCCATAAAAGTGTCTCTTGTTATATTAGTAAGTGACTTTTGAGAAAGCACCAGAAGAAAAGACATTGATTGATTGAAGAGCCAACCTGTGATTAGAGGACTGGAATTCCAGTACCACTTCCTGACTTCTGAGTGGGGCTAGAACTTGAATTCAGTTGCTAATGATTATGATTGATCATTCATGATTGTAATGAAGCCCCCATAAAATCACCTATAGGAGAGACTTGGGAGAACTTCTAGTTTGGTGAACCAGAGTTCTTCCATATACCTCCTTTCTGGACTCCATAAAGACAAAAGCTCCTTTGTTCCAGGTCCTTACTCTACATCGCTCTTCATCTGGTTGTTGATTCATATCCTTTGATATCCTTTATAATGATAACTGGTGATCTAGTGAGTAAGTGGCTTTCCTGAGTTTGGTGAGCCACTCTAGCAAAATAATAGAACCTGAGGAGGTAAGAGTCATGGAATTCTCCCCGATCTGTAGCTGGTTGTCAGAAGCATTGGTTTGTACTGGCATCTGAGGTGAAGGGCATTTTTGAGAGACAGCCCTTAACCTATTTCCAGGTAGACAGTGTCAGAATTGAGTTGAATTCTTTGACACACTAGCGATATCCAAGAATTGCTTGTTGGGGTAGAGAAGCCTCGACATCCTCATGTGGGAATTGGGTCCAGCCTCCCTAAACACCACCCTTTTCATTTAAAAATTCAAAACAACCTGCTACTCTTTCAGCATTTCTTTTCTCAATAGCACCAACATCCCTCAATTGATAGCAGAAACCTGGAAATCATCTTTGGCATTTCCTCTACCCTCAAATTTACAATCCCAATTTATTCAAGTCTACTTTCAAAATAGATCTTAAATTCATCTATTTTTCTTTCTTTGCCATTGCAATCAACCTGGTCTAAGCCACTATCATCTTTCCTGGCTTCTAAAATAGCCAAATAGGTCTCTTTTAGTCATTCGTATTCCTCCCAAATCCATTCTCTCCTTTGCTATTCAGAGTGTGGTCTGGAACTACAGTATGCACATCACCAGAGAATCTAAGGTTTATTGAATCAGAGTTTGGGTTTTAGCAAATCTCCACATTATTTCTATGCACATTAAAGGATCTTTTCCAAGTGTGAATTTGATTTTGTATAATTTCCTGTCTTACAGCCTTCATAATTATGTCTTTACTCTTAGGATAAATATTAAAATCCCTCATCTCCTCTGCAGTAGTGATTTTTCCAGTGCTTTTGCTCAAATTCCACTAAAGTAATTTGGAAAAATATACACCCCTTGCACATTTAAATTTTACCTAAAAATTGTGTAATTTTAATGTACTAGTGGGATATATTTTTAAGCATAATGTATTTATATATGTACTTTATTTCTTAAAAGAGAGGAAAGAAGGAAAGCTGAGGAAGAAGAATCATTTAAGGAAGGATGAGGAGTAGCCATCTTTATTTGCTTATTTTGGCTTCTCCTCCCGTTTCGCCCCAGGTGGAGAATCCACCAGCTCTCTACACTGCAGGTATCTCAGATGACTGAGCCACAAAGTTGTGCTGCCTTATATTTTTTGATAAAACTTTGGAATGGTTAGTTTAGTCATCAATTTCTGAGAACTGTCCACAATATTACTTAATTAGAAGTTAGTTCTTATTGTCAAATCTAACTGGTGGCTCTTAGAAGAAGTCTAATTTCTTTTTTTTTTTTTAAGGAAAGGTGTAGGCAGAAATGAAGTGAGCA